>PVKB01004895.1:0-29972 GCA_004027205.1 Ctenodactylus gundi | reverse complement strand
AAATTCTCTACACACGCTGGATGAAAAGTGACAGTTTCAATGTCAGTGCCATTCAAAACCAGGACAAGAAGCCTGGGTGCCACAGCCACTGCTACTACTCATGCCGTCATTACTATGTCAGCATCCCCAGCGGCCCTGCACACATGGACCTGGGCACGGAACCTGGACACAAGGATAGGCCACCGCTTTACCACACACCTGAACTTGGCTTGCCTGATGAAACAAAGGGGCCTCAGCCTTCTTCTAAAATCTGCCTACCCAGGTGTAAATGTCCTTCCCTTTGCAGAACAAAAGAGACAGCCAGAACCCTAAATATGGAGGAATTTGAGAAATGTGAATTTGAACAGATTGCACTTGATGAGATGGGGAAGAAGGGAGGGTTAGATGGGAATATTGAATCATAACAATCTTTTTCCCTCATTTTATTGATATGCATAAGTGGAAAATTTAGTTTACATTGATCTTGGGCATTTTGTGCACATACCTATCTTGGCAAGGTCACAAGACCTTCCCCTCTCTCCTCTTGATCCCCCCAACCCTCTCACCCACCCAATTCCCATTATTTTCCACATAAAGTTCCTTGAGACAATTCTGATCTGGGTTTCTCATATCAGAGAAACCATGCGATAATTCACCTTCTGCTTCTGACTCACCTCACTAAACATGATGGTTTCAAGTTGCCTCCATTTGCCTACAAAAGCCTCCATCCAATTTGTCTTTATAGAGGCATAGTATTCCATTGTATATAGATACAACAATCTGTGTATCCATTGGTCTGTTGATGGGTATTTTGGTGTCTTCCACATTTTAGCTATTGTTACTTGTGCTGCTATGAACATAGGTACACATGTATCTCTGTTATGTGTTGTTTTTAACTCTTTGGGGAATATTCCCAGAAAAGGCATCGTGGATAGAAGGGGATATTTATTTCCAATCTCTTGATAAACTTCCATTCTTCCTTCCATAGTGGTAGTACCAGTTTATATTCTTGCCAGCAGTGCAGGGGGTTCTTTTTCTCCATAGCACTGATTGCTGTTTGAGTTCTTGATACAGGCCGATCTCTCTGAAGTTAGATGGTATCTTAGAGATGTTTTGATTTGCATTTGTCTTATGGCTAAGGATGTTGAACATCTTTTCATGTATCTACTGGCCATTTGAACTTCTTCATTAGTTTTTCTAGTTCTTGAGGACTTGAACACAATGTGGCCTAAATTCTGACATCAAAAAGGTCTCAATTTACTCTTCTGGCTTACTTATTTAAAACACAAACTCATGAGATATAAAAGAAAGAGAAAGGGAGTGTGTATTTGAGATATATATTAACACATGTCATATGTTTGGTTGAGGGCTTTTGATTTATATCATCTATAGAAATACACCAGGAAATGCTCTTAGCATCCAGTTCAGTGTGTGTGTGTGTGTGTGTGTGTGTGTGTGTGTGTGTGTGTGTGTGGAGGGTGCACTTTAAAGGGGAAGTTTCAGAAGAAGAAAGAAAGATGGAAAGGAAAAAAAGAGGGTGAAGTGTCTGCTAGTCAGCAGGGGGACCCAGAAAAGCAGGTTGCCCCCTTTTTCAGACATCCAGTTCTCAAGTGCATCTCAGATACATAAATACTAGAACATATTTATTTTTGAAAAAGCTAATGTTCAATTACTTGAGCATTATAAGGGAAAAGTCAGCAGAATCTTAGACATACAAGAACTTTTATCTAAATTTGGTATTTAAGATTCATCAATGTTTTAACTCCTTATCAATTATGCAAGCTCCTAGAGTTGTCACCTGAGGGTTTGATAACAACGCTGACATTGTTTTGGAAGGCCTCTTGTCTTTTTACTACTTTCTCATCTATTATGTATATAATTTTAGAACCCATTTAAAGGATCAGTGATAACATGAGGAAAGTCATTTTACAAGAAGAACATCTGAAAAGCAAACCAGAAAAAAGGAAATGCAACTTGCAAAGGAGAAGTAACAGTTTGACATTGGGCTTCTTGTGCCAGTTTTGAAGAGTAAAAGATAAACACCATAGAACTTTTGAGAAACAGAACAGCTATCTAGTCTCATACTCAGTCAAATTGTTTTCAGTTATCAGAGCCAAAATATTCAGACTATGTCATTCATGTATTCAGTCATAGAAAAAATACTCAAAACAAGTATTTTGTTGTTGTTGTTTCCTTTTTATTGTTCTAGTGCTATGAGTTGGCTGTTTTTACTTTTGTTTTGAGATAAGGTCTACAAAAGTTGCTTAATTTCCCAAGGTAGGCTTGAATCTGTAATCCTGCTGTCTCAGTCTCCAAAATGCTGGGATTACCTACTTGGAACATTAGACATAGCTTCGAAAAAAAGATTACAGACAAACTACAAAGTTTGCACCACAGGAATAACTTCCAAACAGATAAACAATGCAAGATTTAAAAAAAAAAGATAAGTGAAGAACCTTGCATTTTAAGTAAAGCTAAATAGATGATAATAATTACCACTGGAAGTGAGTGGAAGAACAACAAATTTAATCTTGCAGAAAAAAATTTAAAATCAGATGGAAACATAAACATTCAAGGTTGGAAAGAAATTCACTTTACAATTATGGATAAGAAGTATTTAGAGAGATTATAGCCTAGCTGTTTTGTTTGTTTATTTGTTTATTTGTTATATATTTATTCTGCCTTCCATGCATCTATCATTATACTTAGTTTGATTTTAGGGTCATCTCTTAACACATACAGAGTCTCGAATGCATACCCCAGGACCCTAGATTCTGTATTTGCCATCCATGGGGCACAAGAACTAAAAGGGCTAATAACAAACATTTTTCTTAAAATCCTATATTTTTAATGAAGTTTTAAAATATCAGAAACCAACTTAACCATAGGGAGGTGCCATCAAGAGATTACACAATTCAGCTTTCCTCCACCATTCCCAGATCCCTTATTTGCGATGCATGTTTTTTTAACTTGCACCCCACACCTTCCCATTTTGGGGACTCTTACATACCAAAGAATTTGTTTGGGTTAACCAGAGTTGCCTAACCTAGTAGAGCACGCCTGTAGTACCAGCTACTTATAAGCCTGAGGCAGGAGGATTGCAAGTTCATGACAGGATGGGTAATTTAGTGAAAAAGTATTTCAAAATAAAATAATAACCAATGATGCAACTCTGTAATTGCAGCACTTGAAGAAGCTGAGTCAGGAAAATCGCAATTCAGGCCCTGTCTGGGAAACTTGGCAACTTTTAAAGAGACTCTTTCTCAAATAAACAAAAAAAAAAAAGAGAGCTGGAATGTAGCCCAGAGGAAAGGCTCTGTGTTCAATCTACAGTACTACAAAATCAATCCATCAATTGGTCAAAAAGGCTAGGGATAAAGACTGCTTGCACAGTGCATGTGAGGCCCTGGGTTTGATACTAAGTACGGGGGGCGGGGAGGGGGGGAGGGAACAGATCGTTTTCATTGAAGTTATAGCAAGAGAAATGATGTGTTGATTATCACATATTGATAAACAACTATCAGAAATCTTAGGTGATATTTGTGGATCTCAGTGGTAGATTCTAATCATTCTAGTGTTCTAATATCAGACTCACTCTCCAGAAGAAACACAAATGATTTTTTTGTAAGTAGACCAACTTACGGTACCATTTATACACCTCAACCCAACAAAGCCAATATAATCTAAAATATTGCAGTAGAAATCCTTGAGCAAATAAAGGATTTGAAATGATATTTAAAGAGAAGGGAAGAAAATTCAACGAAGTCACCTGTATATGAGCTGAATTCTCCTTTACTGATGTGGTTCCTTTTAGAACATGCTCCTAAGCACATCCATGGCTCGGATCAGCATCTGGGGAAACCACACTCACTAGGCGAAAGGATGGCATAGAACCCCTGAGACAAGTAGCATGTATTCCCTTATTTCAATGAACTCTAATTCGGAAATTCAACTGACTTAAATTATGATCCTAAGGTTCTATGGAGCATGCTGTGACAACCTATGGACACTCCAAATCAAAGTTCACGCAAGACTGTGTCACTTGCAGACCACTGTGTAATTATTATGGATCACAAATATAAGCAATAAAAAAGAAAATTTTAGGAGAAAGAAGAAAATGAAATCTTATAGATGTTAAGGATAAGGTGGTTTTGAGAAAGAGACATATAAATGGTCGAGAGGACAAAAAGATTGTTCCATGTCATTGATCATGGAGGAAATGTGAACCACAACCACAATGAGACCTCATCTCAGAACAATTGATATAAAAAGGCACACACACACACACACACACACACACACACACACACACACAGAGAGAGAGAGAGAAAGAGAGAGAGAGAGAGAGAGAGAGAGCTGTTGAGAACAGAGAGACTGCTTATCATGTGAATCCCCAGTTCACCGCCTTGAGAGGACCTGACCATGAGGTCAAAGGAATGGTGAGCAGGATGGGAGCAGCCAGGGAAGCTCCCCCTCCTGTCAATGGCTCTTATTATATTCTAATACTGCAGGTGATACGACAAGAGGCGGAGCTTCTTTCCCCATTCCTCTCCTGATGTCTCCGTCTCTTCAAAGCTTTCCTCAGACAAACAACTGCAGAACATGCAATCCTGCCACCCGCCCAGCCCACCCTGTGGAAAATGGTCTTCAACTAAACTGGTCTGTGTTGTCGAGAACACTCGGGACCACTGCTCTACACTTTTTGCAGAATGTAAATGCAGACATTACAAAAGTTCCTCAAAAAATTCAAGATAATACTACTACATGACAGAGCAATTTTACTACTGGATATATTCATAAAGGAGTTGAAATTACTGTGTTAATAATTGCGTTCCTGTAATCATTGTGGCACTACTCATGATAAGCCAAGAAATGGCAAAAACCTAAGAGTTTATCAATCGATAAAGAATGAACAAGTGGTACGGACACCAAAGTGAAAATTATTCTTCTGTTAAGAAGTGAAATCCTGGGCTGGAGAAATGGCTCAGCTGTTAAAGCTCTTGAGCAAGCGCTAAGCCAAGTGCTAAGTACCCGAGTTCGATTCCCCAGCATCACATAAGCTGGGCATGGTGGCACATGCCTGTAATCCTAGCACTTGGGAGGTGGAGACAGAAGGATTGCCATGAGTCTGAGGCCAGCCTGGGCTCTGAAGTGAATTCAGGACCAGCCTGAAACACAGAGTGAGACCCTGTCTCAAAAAAAAAAAAAAGAAGTGAAATCCTATCATTTGGAAAATCATAGTTGAAAGTCAAGCTCATACTTCATGATCTCACTTTTGTGAGGAGTATGAAAAGTTGATTTATTGGAGGTTGGTCATGGAATGCTGATTACCAGGTGCAGGGGAGTGTGGGAGGGAAGAGGATGGGATCAATGGATACTCTCTTAGTTACTTCCTCATTCCTGAGACAAAATCCAGCAATTAAAGGAGATAAGATTTATTTCAGCTCACCGTTTCAGAAGGTCCGTGTTTTCTCGGGCTACTGGTAATAGCAGAAGCACATAATGGAAGCAGGAAGAGCACAACATGGCAGACAGGACACTAACCGAGAGAGGAAGGGTTTTAGTTTTTGTTTAATAGTTAAAAAATAATGGATTGGTACCACATGTCCGTGATGTAGTGCACCATTAGTGTGTGTGAGTCCTTAGATTAAGTGCCAAGTACACACAATTAAATTAAATTTAAAAATATAACAACTGATTTTATGAAAATGAGATGTGTTTAGTCTATCTTCAAAAATGTGTCTCAATAGATAATCTATTTTCAAAAACTTAATGGATTTCAAGTATTTCTTTCCCTGGGCTTCCTCTTACCTTTGATTTCCTTTGAATTGTCCTTGTTACCTACATACTCTGAATCCACTACTTCTGATTGATAAGTAAAATTCTACCATTTGCACATGCATTTTAATGAATTGCTTACTTCCATTTCTTCAAGTTTCATGAGAGCAGAGATCTTGTCTTTCATTTTTCCAGTATTCTTGGTACCGGCGATCACATATAGCTAACACTTAACGAAGTGTTTAGTCAATGAATTAATAATGAAGCTTGTTTCAGAATTTACTAATTTGGATATCAACCTTTATTGATTTTTACTTATTTACACACTAATATTCTTGATTTCACTTTGTAGCAATATATTTATACAGGCACCAAGAAGATGGGTCTCATCCATAACCACTATTTAATGGCAAGATAATTAAGAAAGTAAATTAATTAACATGTTCCAGTAAACCACCGCACCAGATTTAGGCTGAAAAATAAAAGCACTATCGAAGGATTTTATTTCGTTCCTACACATTTAAGTCATTTCACAAAAAGAAAAAGAGAACTGTCAGTGAAAAGGGACACAAGAGGGTGAGCAGTGGTAGAGGAAGAAAGAATAAGTAAAAAGCGATGTGTAGCATTCCCACAATAAACGTGATTATCATATATCACAGACATGTACCAATAAAATAATAATTATGGGAGAAAAATAATGTCATTTCCATTATATCAAATTCAACTTCCCACTACCAGATTTTCATATATTCTTCTTCCAACTCCAGTTAATGGTAACTGCTCAATCCAAAAAAATAACTTAGATGAAGCTACGTTAATATTTTAAAATATTTAATTGGTAAAGAGGAATTTACATGCTAAAGGTACATAAGTGTATTTTGTACGCAGTATATATTCTCTAATGATTATCACAACCAAATCAATACATACATCACCGTATATAGTTGCCATTTTTATGTAGAGATTAATTTTCTGTCTTAATTCACTTGAACTTCAAATATATAGTACAGGTAACTATGACCACTATGTGTAAATTGGTTATTCAGATCGTATTCATCCTAAGACTGAAACTGTGCCCTTTGACCCTTATCTCTCCCATCCCCAATTCTCAGCCCCCGGCAGCATTGTTCAGATTTCTGCTTTTAGGAGGGTTTTTTGAGTTTCTTGTGTGGGTAGGAACTGGCAGAGTCTCTCTCTCTCTCTGTCTGTCCAGTTTCTGTCGCTGTCATGTCTTGTGGATTCATTCACATGGAGTCACTCCATGTCATTCCTCTCTGTAACATCTGCATTAAGCCTCCAGCAAATCCTGTCTCCAGAATCTGACTGCTTAAGATCCCAAACAATCCACACTTGCCATGAATGAGGTCCAGCCACACCTCCACCAGATCTTAGCTGGATCATTTTGATCATTTCTTTGCAGAGCTTTCTGCTTCCAACTTTATGATTTTCTTAATAAAGCTGATTCTCTGCACTCAGCCTTTTGCCTGAAAGCAAAAGGCAACGTTCTCTTGTGGCTTAAGAGGTTTCTGCTCTCTCCTTCCTGAACTCCCCATAGCTCTCTGACTGGTTTCTTCCCATCTCTCCTTCCATGACCTCACTCTCCTTCTTGACATATCTTAAAGACCCCATGTCATTTCTATTCTATGACAGCTTTCCTTCTGACTGGCCTGCTCTCCTCCCCTTTCAACTTCTTTCTTATCAGAAAGTCCCTCGTTAATGACTCTACACAAATTCTTTGAGCTCTGAGTTCCCCGCGTCCCTCCTATTATTCGTAGTTCTTTTTCTTCACACTATGTGTCATACAAAATAATAGATTGGCTGATCAATCCGTTGATTGACATTTTCTTCTTATTTTATCTTTCTGTTAGGGTGTCAGTTCTAAAAAGCAGATAAATTCAGCAGATCACCATTCATTTCTGGATTAACCGTTACTTTGCTGAGCTATGATAAAATGTTAGCTTATGAAGTAACGTGACTGGATCACGTTAAAAAAAAACTTTTAGATAAAAGCAAAGCATTTTTACCATCATATCATTTGACAGCTCTTACATGCATATAGGATAAAGTATTTATGGTGGCCTGTGGCTATAATGGATTTATAGTGACTAGGCATCCATTCCTACCCAATGCAAAGTAATAGAAAAGAGAGCGAAATATATGAAATGTGTGTTTATGTGTTGTACGTAAAAGAACACCACGTTTTAATTGTTGTTACCAAGGGGGAAAATGGAAGTATTTCGAGGCACTTCTAGACTATCGTGAAAACAAGGTGACTTTAAGCAAAGTACAAACCTCTTACTTAATTGAGGAGAAATAAGTTACTATTTGAAAGACTGAGCAGCTAGAATTTCAAAAGCAGACACAAAGCGCAATTATTCACATACAAATCTTTAAAACTTTGCACATAAATGGAATTACAGTATGCTGAAACTCATACAGAATTATATCAAAAAGGTTTCACAAAGCAAAAAAAAAAAACATGAACCTATAAGCTGATGTTGCTGAAATAAATAGAGTTATGAGACCTTCACATTTGAGGCAGTTGGAATGAAGAATCTTCCCTAAACCCCTCAGTGATTAAGAAGAAACCCGGAGAAGGGGAGAGAATGCAGTGTAGAAGAAAAGGGAAGTAAAACAGATCCATCAGATGTGATATGTGTGGGTTCCATACATAAACAACATTGCATTGATAAAATGTAACTATTATGCATTGCAATATATGCTACTCTTATTCATAAAATAAAGAAGAAACACAGTATTGTTCAGCAGAAATACTTTTACCTAGGATAAAAGCTACTCTAGAAAATATCTGAGGCTGGAGAAATGGCACAGTGGTTAAAGTGCTTGCCAAGAACATGTGAAGCCCTGGGTATGATTTTCACCAGCACATAAAGGTGGGCATGGTGGCGTATGCATGTAATCCCAGCCATCAGGAGGCTGAAATTGCCAAATTCAGGGATATCTTGAGCTACATAGTGAGTTTAAGAGCAGCCTGGCTACAGAGTGAGACCCTATCTCAAGTAAATAAATAAATAATAAATACATAAAAATAAAATATCCTATCAAAGTAAAAAAAAAACAAAGAAGGAAAAAAACAAAGTGAAGTAGAGTTAACTGACTTCCATAAAAAATATCCAATATTATTTGTTAGGAGAAATTTAATGGCAATAAATTCCATTACACAATATAAATGGCTACACCAAGTGCCCTGAACTCAAGCAACGATTCCTGGAGATAAAAGATAAAAAGTGAGCACAAATCAGTAAAAAGTTAGGTCATACTGCAAAAATTATATTCTATTATAAATATACTAGATCCATTTGACAATAATGAGGAAAACATTACCACAATAAGGCAAAAAATGGAATATACCATACGAAGCAAAAAGAAATTTTAAAGATAAAAATATATACAAGTATATATGCAAATAGGAAAGTGTGAATTTCAATGATCAGTAAAAACACACAAAATGGATTGCAAAACATGAACCAGAAGTGTCAAGGAAATAAAGAAGACAGGATATCATCTGAAAAAAATGAGGCAAAAATATCTCTAAATTCTGGAAAATTACTGTATCGCAGATGCAAAAATCTCAATGAACTCAAGTCTAATAAATACAAACAATGCCACCTTAAGCCAAAAAACATTATTGTGAGCTGTTGAAGACATGTACCAAAGTTAGCTTAACAATCTTGGAAGAAAAACTTACACTACAAAGAAAGGGAGTCGAGAATTTCTCTGTGTTCTTATGATTAATTATGTAGAAAAGTAACTATCATGTTAAATTGTATGTCATGATAATTCTTCCCAAAATGTAGTGGAAGAAAAACTATCATGCAAGAAAATCCACTGTCAGCCAAATGTGAAATGAAATTCTTAGGATGAAAAAATTAATAGCATATAAAATTTTGGATCAACACAATTACAAAACCTTTGGAAATAAATATGTAGGAAATGTTAATTTTTAAAAATTAGTTTATATCATATTGAATATGTTATCAACAAAAGTTATAAAATTACTGAGTAATTTGCATGTAGAAATAAATTACATGAATCAAAGTCAAAAAATCACGAAATAAATAACATTGTTAGAAAAAGTTAAATACATAACAGAAACATTTTTTAAAAAGAAATATGGGTAATACGTCAAAAAGTTGATGATGGAACACATAATGAAATAATAGGTACTCTAAACACAGGCAGAAAAATTGTAAAAATATATGAAAATAAAGATTATAGGAGGCAAATAGTGAGCAAATATCAAAAGTCAGACATCTACCATACCTTCCAGCCAAGGCGTAACAAGGACTAGATGTTTCCTCCTGTTTAGACCAACACTAATCTTTTCCAGATGCAAGAACTGTGGTGTGCAGGTTTCAAGCAACACAACACATTGATGCCCAGAAAATATTTTTGAGTGTGTGGCACCATATGTAAACAAGTCACACACACACACACACACACACACACACACACACACACACACACACACACACAAATTGTCTTCATTCTACGACAAAAAATTGTGAATTTTATCATAATGTACTGATGATACAAACATGGATCTGGGAAATAAAAAGTCAAGACTTTAGAAATTGAAGACAGAGAATTGAAAAAGATCTACCAAAAAGAAAAAGGCAAGAATTTGAGTTCTACTCGGAGGTTCAGCTCAAGTACTTAGCTGAGTATTAAACACGGTTTGTGTGTGATAGGAAACATAGGGAGAGAGAAAAGATTTGATTAAAAACATTTGAAATTTTCAAATTTTGTCTAAAACCATAAGCCCACTGCTTCAAGAATTTGAGTCATCACAACCTAGTGTAAGAAATATGAAGAAAACTTCCCCAGGCACACAATAATTAAACTATTTCAAATGTATTGATTGAAATTAAAATATTCAAAGTCTTCTTCATAGAAATTATACTCATAGAAGCAAATGAAAACAGAACAAATAATAGAATTAGGGATATGGGGGTGGACGGATGTAAATGAAAAGAGCACTCAGACTAGATTGTGAAACTAACACATTTGCAAACATGCAGAAGCTGAGCAATTTCATCTATATATTTGCATTATAAAAATGTTTTAAAAAGCCTTTTAATAAGAATTATTTCAATCAAAAAGATTTTAGAAAGTCATTTCGTATGACCGTAGTGCCACCTCATTAGAAGAATATAACAGTCCTGGCATTTCCTTATTCACCTCAGCAGCAAACGTGTGTGTGTGTGTGTGTGTGTGTGTGTGTGTGTGTGTGTGTGTGTGTATGAGTGTGTATGAGTGTGTGAGTGTGTGTGTGAGTGTGTGTGTGTGGCTTCTCTATGCTCAGGGAGCTTTGTATCCATGCGGATCACTATTTGATTAGTTAAATGCCTCTTCTAACCCCGTGATCATTACTTGCATTTCTTGGAGAACATCTTGTTTCAACTGGCTGTTCAACTGCTTTATTTGCTTTTCGACTCCCTTCCCTATGAGTTCCACCATTTCAGAGCCCATGACATCAGTTTCTGGGGTCTCAGGTGTTTCTGTGGGTGTCCTGTTACCTTATCTTCTTCCCATGTTTCTGTTGTTGAAGAACTTTACTTTAAAGGCTTACTGGAGAGGTTTCTTTGAATGGGTGTGTGGTATGTAGGTAAATTTCCTTGAGCAAATACAAAGGTGTGTGGAGAAAGCAGAAATTCCTCTGAGTTCTGTGCTGGGGGTAGGTAGTGAGAGAGGACCTACGAACTCCATGGCCTCTGAAGTGTCGGAATCACACCCAGCCACCTGAGCAAAGCCCTCTCACCTGTCCTGGCTTCCCTCCACGGAGGACAGGGTTCTCCACTCACGGAGATGAACTCACTACACCAGAACCATTCAGGGGATCAACAGCCTTTCTCCCCTTTATGTGATTGTCTTTTGTGCTACTTTCTTCCTAGATATTGTTTAAGAATGACCCCAAAATGCTGATGTGCTCTTCTGAGCCTGTTTACTGATTTTACTCTAGTCACTTCAGTCTCGAACTCTTTTTTTTTTTTCCCTTCCCTAATGAAGCTTGCAGTGTGTTTGCAGTTTGCACTCCTTGCACTATTATTCTTGGAGACTAGGCCTACCAGGTGCTGTCAGTTCCCACTTCTGCAGATCTACACAACCTTGGTCAGAGGTTGCTCCAGGCTTTCAACCTTCTGAGGATGCTGGCAGCTCAGGGCTGCTCTCAGTCGGCCTGAGACGGATTCCTGAGCTGCTGTTTTCCTCTGCTTCCAATGTGTTTTGGGGATTTTGGGTCTTCCCGTGGTCTCCTTTCAATTGTTGGTATGCTCCTTCCTCTCCTAGCTAATTTTAACAGGCAATTTTTCATTACAATCACAACTTTTTAAAAATTAGTCTCCGAGGAGACACCGTGTAGCTCTTTACTCCCCCACCATTGCATGCATTTCTTCCTGTTCCTCTTCGAGAGAAAAAAAAAATTCCTTTTTTTTTTTTTGAGACTCAGTCTCTCTCTGTAACCCAAGCTGGTCCTGAACTTACTTTGGAGCCCAGGCTTGCCTGGGACTCACAGCAATCTTCTTGCTTCAGCCTCCTGAGTGCTGGGATTGCAGGCTTGCAACATCACTCCTGGCTTTATGTGATGCTGAAGATTTGAAATCAGGGCCTTTTGCTTGCAAGTCAAGTGCTTTAACTGATGTTACATCCCTCAAGCCTGAGAAAGAGCTCTCAAAAAATCAGAAATTACAAAGTATGCCATTTTATCTGTTGCTTTATTTGTTGTATATTTTTGAGATACGGACTCAAGTTCATTTAATGTAGCGATTCATTTCTTCAGTCTTTGATATAAATTTAGCCTAAGAAAATGAATTGATGTAATGGCAATTTTAATGTCTTTTTTATAGCAGCCCAATAACCAAATCTTAGAAGAAGCCAATATGGCCACGTGCAGGAGAGACTGGATAAAGAAGATACTATATATATATATATATATATATATATATATATATATATATATATATATATATATTACGCCATGAATTATTACTCTGCCATTGACAACGATATATTCGAATCATTTTTTTAAAAATGGATGCATGTTGAGACCATGAAGCTCAGCAAAATGAATCAGACCCAGAAAGTTGAATAATATACGGTTTCCTTAATATGAGAAAACCAAGTCATAAAAAAATGTAAGACATACGGAAGAAAGTATGAAGATGGACTTTGTGGAAAGGGAAAGAGAAGGGGCATGAGAGGGCAGAAAGAATAAAGGGAGATGATATATTTTTTTTAAAGAACCAAATGAGGGTGATAGTGGGGGTTGGGGAGGGTCTCAAAGGAGGAGCGAAAGGGATTGCGCTTTTGATGCGCTATATATGTGCACAAAACACTCAAGTTCAAGGTAAACTTTAAGCATATATTGAGTCCATATATTAATAAAGTGGGGAAAGAAAGATAAAAAACAAAACATTCCTCCGTGTATATGTATCTAATAACAGAAAATTCAAATCACATGAAATTTAGTGGATGTAATTACAGTACAGAAGAGATAGGAAGGAAAATTTATAAGTACCATGAGAATTTATGGCAAAAACTGACCCAGCACAGAGACCAGATATAAAGTGAAGATTTGAACAATACCACTAACTTGGCTTTATTAACATTTATAAAATAATCTATATAATATTTGATAATTCCAATGTTCACAAATTCAGCTATGAAATAGCTGGCAATTATTTTCAATATTCACAAGTCATTTGCATATATGAACTATAATATTGTTCATGGTGAAATATCTATATTTGAAACAATTTCAGTATTTTGCCTTACCATAGTACAAGTGAATTAAAAATAAACAGGAAAACTATGTCTGGATAAAACGTTCAAAATTAAGGACATGATTCTGAAAAATTTATGGCTTAAATGTAAAAGAATAACAGAAAAAAGTAAATAAAATCCGAAATTATTGGACATAAAGCCAACATGTACAAATTTATGCTATGTTTTCAAGGCTAGAAAGCCAATTAATAATTTTGGATGCTATTGTGCTAGAAAAAGAAATCAAAACATTTTAGCTAGCCATTCACTGTAAGAGGACAAGAAGATAAATGTTAAACCAAAATAAATAACAAAGAAGATAGTAGATGACAAAGTTGTTAAGAAATGAATGAGTGATGACATAAGAAAATTTGATTATTTCATCCATTGTTGAGTTCTTTATAATAATTAGAAAGTTGATAATTTTTACAAGATTGATAAAAATAGATAATTAAGAGAATAATGCAAAATGTGGAAATGTCCATATAAATTCTACAAACAATATAATAAGAAAATATTAAAAACAATTATATGAAAGTACATTTGACTATAGAGGCATATGAGAAAATTTCTTGAAAAGCAAAAGTTGCCAAAATGAACACAAAAAATTATAAGACAGAATCCTGCCAAGTCTAATAAAGAAATTAACAGTAGATAAAATTCCTCATAAAGAAATATCATCAAGCCCAGTGGTCTGTCTTCCATACATACCTTCACACCTTGGCTATCTTGTTTCTTTAAATCTGTGTGAAAACATCCTACATTCAAAGGCACTACTGCATTTTTCACTGCAATTGGATAGATCAGATGCACACTCAAAAATTAGTTACACAAGATGCTGTCATAAATAACAATGAATGAGTGTGTTTCTGTAGTTATGGTGTCCCACAAGTGAGGCCATTGGGGATAGTTATATGTTAATGGCTTAAACCTATAAGATCTGGCAATGAGTATCTTCGCATGTCGTGTTCATCCCCTCATTATCACTAATGTATCTGCAATGAGATGCAATGATGATTACATTGAGTGTGAGAATTGTGTATACAAATACTTCTCATCAACTTCACATTCCCTTAACTTCTCCCTTCCTCATCTCACCTGATTTCTGACATCTCACCACTTGTTCTCTGTTTTTTGGTACTCTGGGTTTCTCATATGAGAGAAACCTATGAAATATTTAACATTTTGAGTCTGATTTACTTGAATATAGTCTCAATTAGTATCCACTTGCCTACAAATGACTATAATCTGTCTTCATGGCAGAGTCATGCTCTGAATCAAAATTTTCTCTTTGTTAATCTAGAGTATGTGCCTGTTGCTGAAATAATTTTATTATTCAATTATTTATTGTAATTATTATTTATTAGAGTCATTATTTTCATTTTAATAATCCGATGTTGATTTTTACATTCTAGATTAATATAGTAAGAAGACAGCCCTACCTGTGAGGTAGGAAGATTTCCATTAACGAAAACAAACAGCAAAAATTTGAATCTTAGAATTGTGGTCTCCAGTTCTCCAGACATGGCGCAGTGGAAGACGATGCCCCTCCCCTTCGTCTGTCGCACGGATAGCAGAAGCCCTCTTCCTCAGTCTTGTGGAAAGAAAATCAAAGAAAAATAAGACCCACCTACCACTGGAACCTGAATAACTTGATTTAGGAATTTGTGTAAGAGAGGACAGATTTGGACAAAACTGAGCAACAAGTTCAAAAAAATTCCAGATTACCAACTGATAGGATGTGTGGGTTTTCTCCTTTTTGCTTTAATTTACAGGAGTTTATTATTTATTTTTCAATAATAGGCGAGTTATAAAGTCAATGACACATATAAAAGTCACAGAAAAGTGAAGGTATATGTAAGCACCAGGATGAAAAACAACGGAAGCAAATCACATGCCAATAAAATAATATTTCAGAATGCGGTGTTTAATTAATAAACAAATTATAATATACTCAGAGTATTCTTTAAAATACTACCTCATTTCGTCCCAAAGCTATGCATCTGAGAAAAACGCTGTGCCTGGCATGGTGGCACAAGCTTTGTAATCTCAGCACTCTGAAAATCTGATGTAGGAGAATTACAGATTACAACCGAGCTTGGGCAACTCAGGAATTCAGTGAGATTTCGCTTCAATTAATGAACAAGTGAGTAAGTAAATAAATATATAAATGGCTAGAGATCCACGCTCACAAAAATGTTTTAATGATGATTAAGTATGTATATTAAACATAAGGTTGTATTATTTATAATATTTAAAATCGTGTTAAGTATTAGTGCAAGGAGATTAGACATTTGAACACTCTTTCATTGTGACACTTTGAAAGGTACAGCCCTATGTTGGTAAAACTAGTTTTTTACAGCACAGTAAAATTTGCCGATTTGAAAAAGATAGAATTAATTTGATGAATTGTTATAATTATTTAAATACAGCGTTTTGTAGCAAACATGAAATAAGCTTGAGTTAGTTGACAATTTACACTAATCAACTGAATTGTTGAGTCAGTACTTAAAAACTTGGAGAACGACTATAAATACAGTTAATCTTAAGAATAAGGTAAAATATTGATTTTAATTTCATAAAAAATCCATACTGCTTTCATCCAAAAAGGTTTACAAATGGCTTATTAATTATAAATAAGGCTGCAAGCAAGTTAGAAGTTGTTTGCATGCTAAAAGCACTTAAATACTTTTCTATTTTTAAAAGGTGTTTAATTCTAGAATCACCATGAGTTGGGGGGAAGTTGCCATGACTTAACTACTGAACCGGTGAAAAAATTCAACAGCATATGTTTTAATTGAGAAAATACTGTACCCCTTTACTAAAACCTTAACATGAGACAAATGTGTAAGTCTAGCTGTTCTGAAGCCTGAGTCATAATGACCAGCAAACGTTAATCCAAATATGTGTTTTTCATTGATATGAAATTGCCCACCAGTTTGGACAAACAGGCTCCCAGGTAGGTGTTTTTGGGAGGGCCGCAAAGGTGAGGACATGGGTGTTAGTTATGGCCCCACACCCGCTTTTCTCTAGCATTGTTTTCTTTTTCTGCTTCCCAGCCACCATGAACTGACCAGCTCTGTTCCACCACGTCCTTCTCCCTTGCTTTTTCTGCCCTGGAGACAGGCAATTATTGGATGAAAACATCGGTCAACTAAACATGGCCTCCTTCAACTCGTCCATATCTAATAGAGGATTGTGCGTTCAAGGGCAATGGGGACAAGACAAAGAAATCCTGTATCAAAAAATAAAAATAAATAAAAACGACTGGATAGGTAATTCGGTGTGGGCTTTGGGTATAATCCCCAGTGCAGTAAATGAAAGAAAACAAAACAAAACATCTCGTGACAACTAATTTTGGAATTAACATTGGTTCTTGTCACCTCACAGAATTTCTGAGATGTGCTACATCTTTTTGTGTGATTGGTCTCTTCACTAAATCAAAAAAAAAAAATGATTTGACAATGATATTCATATAAACTCCTCTTTATAGGATTTGTGTTGTTTACTGAACCTTAAAGTTTCCTGCTGAGTATTTATTCACATAAAAGGTGTATTTACTAACAGTGACACTGTGAGAAAAAGGACTTCTGACATAAATTACATTTTAGCAACTCTTCAAGTGAAGTTCAATACATACTTGTGTGTTGGTTTTTCTTTTTGTGGCAAAAATAAAAATTAAAACAGAAAAGAGTTACCTCAAACTATTATATTTGTATGGTTTACAAGTTGCAACTAATTGATAAAGAGTAGAAAGTGAAAAAATCTACCATTTTTATACTTAATTTTGATTTATTTGTGTTTGTCTTCATTAAAGAGACTGTTTTGCTTCTCACCTGGTTTCTTCTACACACCCCGTATCTGGGAAGTGTCTTTTCCTACGATTCTGTCACATTTTATAAAGGTTTCCAGCAAGCGCTTTGCACTGCGTGGTGTAAAATAGTATATCCCAAGAGGGCGGGTCAAAGCAGGTGTGTTAACCATTCACAATCCTGAAGACGACCTTTCCACGCTCCACATTGATCTCGGTCACTGGAATTCGAAAACTGCTGGTTTGTTTAGGAAAGACCAAGAAGGATTATGTACTGATTTACATCTTTCTACTGATGGCAACTTTAATTTTCTTTGGCCATATAAAGTAACGGGCGGCATATTTACTGATGTAACCTTGAGGAGCGGAGTTGCCTAATGACCGGCTCTGCACTCCTTAGCATTGATCCTGTAACCACTGTGGAATTTGGAAGCATTTCAACAGAGCGCACAGCCAGGCTTTGTTTACCTCAAGTTCACTTCCGAATCCTGTTCCAAGATACCAGCTGGCCAGAGGAGGAGCCACATTCTGGGCAGAGGTAACAGTCCCTCCCGGTCAGGAGACTGGATTGCTCTTGGACAGGAGGTGAATGGGGACTAGCTTTTGGGATATTTTCTTTACCTGTCTGCCAAACTTGAAAAGAAAACGAGAGTCTTGATTTGAGAGTATCATTTGCACAGACACCTTGATAATTTGATCACTGACTCACACCACAGGACATTTTATTTGAAATAGCAGTGAAAGTAGTTGATATCAATAGATTGCACCAATATATGCCTTGTACAAGTTTTCCTTTGTTAAAATTAAAAATGTGAAAGATAAAACCAAAAACAAAAAAATCTTATGGAGGATCTGGAGCTGTGAGATGTGCCCAGTAATATACCTTAATAAAATAATAAAAACAAAATGGATAAGCATAATAAATAACATACAAAATACTCTTAAGACTGGGGGCATAACTCAACATTTACCTAGCAAGCACAAAGTCTTAGGTTCGACTCCCCAGCACCACACAGGCTTGGTGTGGTGGCAAATGCCTGGTATCACCATACTTGGGAGAATGAGGCAGGAAGATTGCTGTAAGTTTGAGGTCAGCGTAGGCTGCACAGTGAATTCAGAATCTGCCTGGATTACAGAGTGATTAACACTTACTGTGGTTTGTGATGCTGTTTGGGAAGCAAAATTAAGCTCATCTGGAAAAAAAATGCTAGTTTAGCAAATATACTTGAAGTAATATTAGGAGATTAAAAAGAACATATTTATAAAAAAGTGCTACTAAGTGAGAAAAGTGCTTCTAATCACAGATATTAGTGTCAGTGGAAGGGAAGACACACACACACACACACACACACATCTTTTAAACAATGTCCACAAGTAATACAATGGCAAAAATTACAGAAAACCTTCATTGCATGTCCATGCATGGTAGACTAGCTGATATTCCCTATTTAATTGAAGAGAATATCTTAAGTGAGATAAAATATTTCGGATTTGTATCACAAAATTTTTATACCTCTCTTTCAAATATAAGTCTGATGGATAGAAAGGTTATATAAAACTTCTACAACATTTCAAAAATTTATTGTAAAGCATTATTAAGATGATATAACATCATCAAATATATCTACTCTTTATACTTGTAAAGTATTATAGATAATTCAGAATTATTCTGGAAGCACAAACTCTGAACCAAATGATTTCACCTGGCATTTATTCAGTAATTTGCTAATAGAAATGTGGTGTTTTATTTCAAAAACAGAACTTTGATTTGAGAAATGTACCTAAAATATATGTATTGATTTATCAGAAAAGAAAGAGTAACATATGTTTAAACTATGACTATAAATGTATTTTTTGACACATGGTCTCACTCTTAGTCCAGAATGGCCCCAGACTTACAGTGTACCTCAGGCTGTTCTCAGATTCATAGCAATCCTACTGCCTCAGCCTCTTGAGTGCTGGAATAACAGGTGTGTACCAACACACCTGTGTTATGTGGTGCTGGAGAATCAAATTCAGGGCGTTGCACTTACTAGACAAGTGCTCTGACCACCATGATACTCCTCCTTCCTCCAAACATAGACTGCAAGGAACAGAACAATATAGTGTCACAGAAAGATCATAGCTACAGGGTTTCCTTTTGAGTCCTGGAAGATGTTGTTGGGAGTTTCTGTGTCACTTTCTTTTAGGGACAGGAGAGAGCCACAAAGAACGATGCGCACAAACAATTCAAAGATAAAACCTATATGTAAAATGGACATTACTTTTGTTTATAGAAATTAAGAATTAAATTTGTTAAAAATGATTTTAGGATATCAGACTTAACTCTTTTGATGCTAACAGAGCTCTATACTGAATCCAAGCAATGTATTTTTTTGAAACTGAAAACACAATCAAAGGCACTCACTCAGGGAGAGAAACTGAGGGAAATCATAGAGAAAATTTTGCTGCAACACTCATGTTGCATGACTATATTCTGAAGTGGAATATAAGACGATACCACAAAAAAGATTCTTTTTATTATTGAACAAAGAATGATTTTTTAAAAGAAATTTTGACACTGAGCTTTATTTTCAAATTAACAAACTAACAATGTTTGCTTGGAAACTATTAGAATAATTTCTTCTTCCAAGGGAAAATAAACACTGGGTTTATTTCAGTTATACAGAAATAAAAATACTACATTTTCTATCCATGATTTTCAACGAGCACCATTATAAGATGTGTACAGTGACTTGCAAAAAAAAACTCATCAAAATATTAAAAGAAGTACCTTGTAAAACTGACCACAAAAAAGGTAAAAGGAAAAAGAAAAAACCTGTAAGTACAACAAACATCTTGAGCTTTGGTGGCGTTAGGCTCTCTATTTGAAGGCCTATGGAGCTAGCATCAAATTATTTCAGGCTATCAACATGCTGGCTTCAAGAAAATTGGGAAAGAGTATTTAGAGAAGGATACTTGTTTTCTTGTTAAATATTAGAGAAAGAGCTATGATCACAAAAGCATAGAATTGTTGAGGTCTTTCAGAACCATGGATGCAGCTCACATGGACTCTGATGACTAGAACCTTAGCCAAGCCTTGTTTATTATAGACATTGGGAAGGTCCAGCACATAAAAGTTTTGGGTATTTTTGTACAAAGTACATGCTGAGGAAGAGTTTCCGATCATGTAATGTCACTTTTGCAATCAAAATAACTTGAAGGGTGACAAAGATTAAAGATGGCAGTGAAGTTTCACACAAACATCTTGTCTCCTCTGTGCCCTGGAGTTCTTGTCCGGCCTTTTGGAGCTACGAGTGAGTTCATTTGTGTATCTTCATCGGAAGTTGACATCAGCAGGTTGTCCAGGTGACTCTCAGAACCCCAAGGTAGACACAGTCAGTGTTCTGTGAGCCAGATGAAACTTAAGGAAATTAAACTGAAATTAAAACCAAGCAAAATGCCAAAATGAGGCTTTCAGGATACCATTGTCTCTGCTTCCCTTCGAATCTGCAAGCTTCTCCATGTGTTCCACATGCCCAAACGCATGTTTGAGGGTAGAAAGTACAAGTGGAGAGACTTCTCTGTTGGGTAAGATGGCTGCCTGGGGGCAGCGAAGAGAGGACTGACATGAGGACAATTCTGAGGTCACGCATGATCCCGTGTATGTCTCTCTCAACATAAACACAGAACAGAGACACAGGAGAAGGAAAAGAACTGACGTACTAATTATCTAACCACTTGGAGAAAGAAGGGAAAAGTGAGAGAAAGAAAGAGAAAAAGTAAACAAAGGCAAAGGAGCGCAGAGAGACAACTACTTCCTTCTTTCTTTCTTTCTTTCTTTCTTTCTTTCTTTCTTTCTTTCTTTCTTTCTTTCTTTCTTTCTTTCTTTCGAGTCTTGCTCTGTAGTCCAGGCTGGGCCTAAACTCACCATGTAGCCAGGTTGAAGAGAGAAAGAGAACCAGTCTTTCAGGAGAGCCCCCTCTTCTTGGGGAAGAAGCCATTACTCCATTCTTGCCGGCCTTTGTCTAGAGTAGTGCCAAGAAAGTAAAAACAAAGTAGAAATAAATGTATCATTTGCACGATCATTAACATAAAATAAAAGAGGAAAAGATACGTACTTTCAAACTAGGCATTGCGTTACATTCTCTCTTCATATCCTCTTTTAGTTTTTCTGTTTCTGTAGCTTCTCTTTGATTTTTTTCGATGTCTCTTTCTCCGGTCTTTTATTTCCCCTTTTATTGTCAATGGAGTCAAATAAATTTTTATCTCTCCTCTAACTTTGTAAATCTGCTTTCTCTTCACAAAATCACTCTTTTGTTTGAACAGTTACCCATTTCTTTCAGATCAAACATTAACAAAAGTTAAGTTTATGATGTTTATAACTATTCATCTGTGTTTTTACATGAGATAATCAGAATAACCACATTTGAGTCCTGTGTTTCTTTCTCTTTCTCTCTCTCTTTCTTTCTTTCTCTCTCTCTTTCTTCCTTTCCTCCTTTCTCTTTCTTTCTTTCTTTTCCTTCCTTCCTTCCTTCCTTCCTTCCTTCCTTCCTTCCTTTCAACAGTGTCTCCCTTTTAGTCCAAGCTGACCTTTAACTGACTATGTAGCTCAGGATGGCCTTAAACTCAAGGCAATTCTCGTGCCTCAGCCTCCCAAGTGGTGGAATTACAGGTGTGGAGAACTGTGCCCAGCTTAGGTAGTGCTGAAGAATCAAGCCCAGGACCTTGACCTACTATCCAAATGATTTAACCACTCTGATATTCTTCCATCCTTAAGTGTACATTTAATGTTCAGCTAATGCCCGTGGGACAGGGTCATGGATTCTGAAGTCACCTTTTGGAATAGGTAGAACTACTTATGGTGGTACCACAAAGAATGTCTTAGCGTGTTTCTCTACCTTTTATAGAGTCCTTCATGGTTCTTCATTTCAGCCGTATGTTACCAACACCTTGATTTTTCACATTCTTGTTTTCATTTGACAATATGACCCAGAAGTACCTCGATCCTGGATAGATCTTTTCCTGCCTTTGCCTGTATCTCTACTGGTGAGAGTTACAGGAGTAAATTCAAATTCACAAATAAGGAACAAAACTACACAGCCGATTACATTTGCACTCAATGCATCCCACCCTATCTTTTCTGATATCTTTTCCTTATTTCCAAATTCTTCTCCACAACCCTTTCCAGTAATCACTTTTAAGTCTCCTTTTTTCACCTTAGTGACACAACAGGTGTGCAAATAGTATTGTCCTTTTTCTACCTCCATAAATTCTTTCTTTCCATAAACAATATTTTCTAAGAAATTAGCTAGATTTTCTGTATCTCATGATTCATGTCTTATCCATCCCTCAAACCACTGTCACCTGATTCTCATTCTCTTTGTTCTTTTTAAATAGTCTTACAAATGAGGGTGGTATTGCTGTGTAACTGTTAAATCCAGTAGAATTTATGTTCAATGGTAGTGGCAGCTCCTGTAGGGAAGAGTGTTTTGGCCCTCCTAGCTCTAAACCTGGCAAACACCAGCAATGAAACATTGTGTTTCTCCCCAGTAATGGCAGCAGAACTCCCTGTAAATCCAAGAAGTTGATATCTTCCTCTATCCACAGCACAGAGAAGGACTACTTTGACCTCATCACTCCCCCAGGAATATGAGAAGTTTTGACTCTTCTAACCCTATCCATGGGAAGTAACAGAAAAATAAAGTGGCAATATGCCCTCTACCTCCTAGTGGTAGACCTTTGTTGACCTTCCAAGTCTTGATTAATATAAGTGCCAGCAATATAATAAAGTTCCTGTGAAATGGAACACTTTGGCAGAGGAGACAACCTGCAAAGCAGAGCCACTTGCGTTACTTCCAACTCTAACCCTGGCAGGATTTAAAACTGGGGCAGGGCAAGTAGTAGGATAGCAGCAGCAGAAGCAGCTGAGGGTGACAGTAACATCTCCACAGGTTCACACCCCTGCTAGTTTTCTCTTAGCTGAGCCCAGTTGCATGAGGTGCATACATCATGGAGGAGCTCATGGCTGAGCCTCTTAGACAGGATGTAAAGGAGGAGCATGGGAGACAGAGAATGTCAAGTGTCAGAAGGAGAGTGAAGGGGAGGACCAGGTGGAAGGGACTTCTTAGGTCTATGTGTGGAAGCTGGCCTAACACCCAAGCTAAGAATCAATTTTACATAGTATTTTGATTATTTTAATAGAAGGCACAGATTCATAATAGTAAAAATATTCAAGGTGAAATCCCAGGTTACTCAACATACGAAAGGAAATAAAGAAAAGGTTACCAGCAGCAGGCATTAAACCTAAAAATGTCCAGTGCCTGAAATGACAAGTCACTATGTATCAGAGATATAACAACTACGAGAGCCTGTTCAAAAGAACACATATAATAATTCAGAATTATTTGAGATAATTAGCAAATATTGAACTTCATAAAAATGTTGAATTTCATAAAAAATAAAAGCTTTGTTATAAAAATAAAATAGGAGAATCAAATATTACTGCTCAACAGCAGAGGGAGGTTAAAAAGTTTTAAGATGGGTAAATAGATATTATCCAAAGAAAATAACAGAGAAAACATGTGGCCAGGAGAAAACTAATAATATCCAAGCAAAAGTAAAATATGAAAAGTAGATAAAGCCTTGACAATCTCAGCCTAAGGGTGGAATTCCTACATACTTTATCAAGCACTATCCACAAAAAGTAGACTTTATAAAAATTAATACTTTTTTCCCATAGAAGTAAATGTTAAGCATGAAAGAAGTCACGGTCAGAGGGAGGATGTTCAGCAAGTGTAAGGCTGACAACAGACCTGCATCCTAAGAGATTCACTCTGGGACTCCTAAAATTCAGCTACCATACTGACAATACCTACAGAAATCACGCGTACAAAAATTTGAAAAGAGGAAGTACCATAGGATCCAACAACCTCATAATCTCCATGTACGTCCAAAGGAAGTGAAATCTCTCTATCTAGTATACACTTCCATGTTCTTTGCAGCACTAACCACAATAGCTAAGGCGTAGCAGCAACTGAGACATCAACAAAGAAAGAAAATAGAGCGCTACATAAAACGGAAAGCTCTGTTGCATGGATATTATCGTTGATAATACTGTCTTGTTTACTTGACATTTGACACAACAGCAGATCTCCAATGCTTGCAACATGTGCACACACAGATAAACATTGATGACTAGGTGTGATCGAGTATTTGTTAATTAGGTTGTGGTAACCATTATACAGTTTATGTGCATATTAAGTCATCAGAGTGTATGTTTTGACATTTAAGAGTTACATGTCAATGAAGCTGAAGGAATTCTCAATAATGAGAAAGCATCCAATAAAACTTTATTTTTATTTCTTTATTTATTTAGAGACATGGTCTCAGCGGGCAGGTCTTGGGCTCACGGTGTGACCCAGAGTGGCATTGAACTCAATGCTGTCCTGTTGTCTCAACCTCATGAGTAGTAGTGTTACAGCTATGCACCACCACACCCTACTTATGTGGTGCTGGGAATCAAACTGTGTTTGCTAGGCAAGTACTTTAAAGGCGGCTATTTCTTACATTCTTAAAAGTTAAATATGGCTTATTTTATGAGCATAATACCATTTCTGTGTATTTGTTTGAGATAAATAAAACTGCATTTTACCAAAAACTCATGTAAGATTCTTTATAAAAGGATCATTTATCATTGCTAAAATTTAACAATAACCCGAAGGCATGACTACTTCGTAAACTCCCAAATTTCAATAATTGTGAAGATGCAAGAAGGGGACCAGCAGGGTCACAGGGAATGATGCAAGGTAAGGGCTATTTTCAAAAAAAACAAACAAACAAAAAAGGTGAGGGATGACGCACAAACTGGTAAAGAGTTCTGTGATATCTGGCTTAAAAAGTTGCCCTTTTTCTCATAAAATGTCAATTATATTTTGCAAATTTTACCTTTTATTTTCTTCCTGCAAATATTTAGAAGGCTCATTCCATCTAGCTATCTAAGTGTAACTTCTGTAACTGCTCCTCCTTTATCTGAGTTTAATCACCAATTGGGCCTAGAATTACTTGTTACTCGGCCAGTATTTTTTTTTTCTTTAATGCTTATCATCAGTAATGAAACAATGGGTTAAAAAAACCATACATTTACTTTGATGCTTTGTTCCTAATATCTAGAAGAGTGCTAATAAAAATGGGAAGAATTTAGTACTGCTTTAATTGAATTTGACTAAACTGTCCCAATTCCACTGATCTGTTTCCTCCTAACAATGATTTTATGAGCCATTACCACGAACTATTTAGCCTTTGAAATCATAAAAAAACCCACGGGTCACTTAAAGTAAATCCATATCAATTGATTCACACAGAGACTGCTTCCCTCTGAAATTTTCTGCGTTATGCTGACTGACAGCTGCACTTGTTCTTGCACAAGAGTAGTGCATGTCCGTCTGCTTATGTTGAGGTTTCCCTTACGCTGTAATTCCCTACCTACTTCATATTTCTTTGACATGTTAAACGTGAGAACAGTGGAAATATGTGTTTTCTTGGTGGGTGAGGATGTTAACTGATAAAAGGTTCCTCCCTTTTTTATACAGAGCCTTAATATTTAGTTTGTGGTCTCAATAAGTATTCACATTCATTTCCTGGTAGTAATTTTGTGTAATCACTTTGTCATGCTTCCTGCAAACTAGGTCTGGAACAGACATCTGCACGCAGGAACTGTGTTGGGTCCTGTTCTCAGTCTCTGAATCTCTGAAGTGATATGAGAAACAAGGTTAGGATGGGGAAAAGATAGGGGTATCACAGAGACCAAAAGCTCAGCCACTCCCACACGTGTCTAGATGGAATGGCCCCTCACAGAAGTTCTGACCCAAGCCGAGAAAGCTGGGCAACCCTGTCCCCATAAGAGCCATTGCTGGAACTAAATTTTCCTTGGTGTCATCACGTCTCTGGAGGCCCAGCTTCCCCTAGGAAAAGGCACTTCCCGAGGACAGGCTCAGCTTCAGTTCCCCCATGCAGGGCTCTCGGCTCCCCATGAGCTGAGCATCTCCTGGGCTCCACCTGTGGATACCATCCATGTAGACTTTATACTCCTCTAGGGAACTACAAGGAGAGAAGATGGAAAGAAACCAGCGATACTAAGAAGAGAATCCATGTCTCGGAAAAAAGAGAGTGAAGAGGACCTAATCGAAGCAAATAATGTGTCTAAGAGATATAGTTTAGGGAATGATAGTGTCCAGTCTTCAAAAAAAGTGAAACAATAATTTTTCTGTTGAAAGAAGTAATTATTATTAAGATATGTATAAATTTACCAATATGCTTAGTAATTAATATATGCTTTTTATATTATTTAATTACAAAAGTGATGTACATTCAAATGAAAATAAGAACATATTCATTTTGGTAATTAGAAAATTAAAAACATATACTGGCACCACCCATTCATAATAATTTTGGTTATAATTCTTTCAAGGTGCCAACTTGTCCACTCCTGTCTTAAATACAAACCACTCATGTACATAAATTCAAAATAGTGCCACCGACATTGCTTTTATTGTAAATACTGTTTTGTAACCATTATACAAAGGTTGAGATATTCTGAACATGTTAATGATTTTAAATACTCTTATAAAATAATTTTGAACTGGTTACACATTACAGTGTTACAATGATGAATCCTAATTTCTGTATTTCATAAGGTTACCGTATTTGTTTAGCTGGTGAAATATTGCTTTTGATGTAAACCAATGACATTCCTAAATCTTATGTTTTGTTAAGCCTTGGGCAAGTTTTCTTAAAAACCAGTTACTACAGAATATAAGACAACACATTTTTCATGACATGTTTATAATTCCTCAATATGTTCCTCAGCATGTAAGGAGTCTTTGAGGGAAAATATAACTCAGAAAATAATTAACACGGTTGAACTACTTAAACATATGATAATTTATATTGTTTATATTTCAGTGAATTCAACTTTGCCTTATTAAAGAAGCTCAGATATTGTTACCAAGTTTGCTAATATAGTAGGATATTCATTATGTTGACCTTTACTCATCTATCTGAATATTCTCAGATTATAGTTTCTTTTTTCTTTATTTAAATAAAATAATATTTTTATTAAAAATAAATATTTTATTTAAATAAAATGATAAAAATGTACAATGCCATCTAATATTATGCTGGTTAGCATCACATACTGCTATTAAAAGCATATAATGGAGAGACACCCAGGTAGCTGGTGCCAGAATCCCACCTGCATCTGGGAGCTTTCAGGACAGGGTCTTCACCATCCCATCCCTGCTGTGCCCAGAGACAGCCAGGTAACACAAAGAGTTTAATTTAAGAATCATAGGAAAAGAAATTGAGCCCATCAACAATACTGGAGCCCCAACTCCTTGTAACAAAACCATGAGGAAATGTAGTAATAAATATCCTACAAAAAGACCTAACACCCCAGAAAATGATACTAGGGATCTTAAAATAGTAGAACCCAAAGATGAAAAAAGAAAAAAAAAGATGATGATTTCTGGGCCCAGAAATAGTTAGAATTGAAAAAGGAAGTGAAACAGAAAATGCAAGAGCTACACTTGGGACATAGCTATGCTATAAGAAAACATTGACTAGAAATCAGAGGAAAACAAAGAAGATATGAATCAGAGGATAATGAATGAAACAAAAGAAATTAAAGAAGAATACAACAGAGACAAAGAAATATTGAAAAAAGACCTTCAGGATCTGAAAAAAAAAAAAAAACACAGGGAAAAATAAATAACCAGTTTGAACATTTTGAGTATGGAATGTCAGACCTAGAAGATAAAATGGTTGAGCTGAAATGTACAGGCCAGAACAAAACAAAAAAGAAAGAAAGAGAATGGTCACAACAGCTGATGGATGACTCAAAGAGAAACACGCTCAGAATTGTGGGAGTGCAGGAGAAAACAGGACAAAACGAAATGCTTAAAGGAAATTATGGAAAAAACATCCCCAAATTTAAGAAAAAATAATAAGCAGTGAACTACTGCAGGTATATAGAACACCAAACAACTTAGATCAGAAGAGAATCTCCTCACGACACTTCATAGTTAAAATACTCGAAACCCAAAACAGAATATAAAAAGTTGTAAGAAAAAAACGAGGGTGACTTATACAGATAAGCCCATTAGAATAGCTGCAGATTTCTCAACCCAGATCCCCAAAAGCCAGGAGATCATTGAGCAATATTATCCAAGCACTAAGAGAACATAAATGCCAACCCAGACTGCTGTAGCTCACAAAATTACTTTTAAAAAGAGAAGTAGAAATTAAAACTGCCCATGATATAGAAAACTTTAAGAAATTTGCAGCCACTAATCAAGCACTGCAGAAACTGCTTAGGGGAAACTTAGAAAGCAAATGGGAGGCTAACGACACAAAAGACGGCAGAAGAAAAGGGACAATAGATTCAGGATAATAAGACAAGAAAAAGTAGGTCTAGTAAATAACTATAACAATGCAGGATATTCTAAACATACCTTGATAATTACTCTGAAAGTGAATGGCCACAACTCATCTACTAAAAGACATAGACTGACTGACTGGATTGAAAAACAGAAATCCATGATTTGCGGCTTACAGGAGACACACTTCATTCACAAGGAAACTCAGACTGAAAATAGAAGGATGGAATTCAATATTTCATGCAAGAGGACCCAGAAACAAGCTGGGGTAGCTATGTTAGTCTCAGACTCATCAGACTTAACAACAAAGCAGATGAGGAGAGGCAAAATAACTCACAATTATCAATATATATGACCCATTTGTGGAGCACCCAGTTATGTAAAACAAAACAAAACAAAACAAAACAAAACAAAAAAAAAAGATTTGAAAGGACAGATAATCCCCGATACAATCATAGTAGGGGATTTTAATACTCCACTATCTCCACTATCACAAACAGATAGATCAACCAGGCAGAAAATCTGCAAAGATATAAAACAGTTGAATGCGTTTCTCACCCAACATCAACAGAATACACATTCTTCTCATCAGCACATGAAACATTTTCTAAAATAGACCCTATTCTAGGTCATAGTCATATTTAAATAAACACAAAGGAATAGAAACAATTCCTTGTATAATTTCAGGTCGTAGTGGAATAAAACTGGAACTTAACTGCAAAAGAAGTAGAAGAAAATACACAAATAAATGGAGACTAAACAACTTGCTACTGACCAGATCATGGATCATAGGAGAAATCAGAAAAGAAATCAAAAAGTTCGTATAGTTAAATGTTGACAGAAGTACATCAGAATCCATGGGACACAATGAAAACAATACTTAGAGGAAAATTCATAGCGTTAATTGCATCATAAAAAGACCAGAACAGTCACAAATAACATGTAAATGATGTGCCTTTAGATCCTAGAGAAACAAGAATAATCTAAGCCAAAAAACATTAGAAAAGAAATTTTAAAGCTCAGATCTGAAACTAATGAAACTGAAATTAAAAAGATGATATAGTAAATTAGTGATACAAAAATCTGGTTCATTGAAAAGAAAAAAAGATTGACAAACGTCTAGCTAAAATCACCAAAATAAGGAAAGAAAAAGCATAGATTAGCTAGCATACTTAGAACTAAAAAGGGTGAAATTACAACAGATCTGC
>PVKB01004894.1:0-119698 GCA_004027205.1 Ctenodactylus gundi | reverse complement strand
GGAAGGAAGGACGGAAGGAAGGAAGGACGGAAGGAAGGACGGAAGGACGGAAGGATTAGAGGGAGGTAGGGAAAGAAGAGAAGCCTTGTTCACCGTGATGGTTTAGATTTAAAGTGTCCCTCAGCGGTTCTTGTGTGCCCAGGCGGGGCTCCTGTGAGGTGGGTGCTGTGCTCCTCCACGGACCCCTCGACGGCGGGGTCACCTGAGAGGCGAGTTCCCACCCCGGCTCCTCTCCTCTTTCTGCTTCCGGGCTTCTGTGCGGCAAGCAGCTCTGCCCTCTCGCCTTGGGGCGGGCTGAGCGTGACCTAAACCCCCTAGGATCTGTGAGCCGCGTGAACTGTTCTCTTTCAAGTTTGGGGTGTTGGGTTTCATGTCCCAACAACGAGAAAGTGACCGATATAAGTTCCTAAATTTGTGGCCCAGATCCTGCCTCTGGTCCAGCCCCAGCAGCCGTGCGCCAGGAGGCACGCCCGCCTCTGCAGTCAGCCTACTCTGGGCCTTTACAGACATGGAAATGAGCCCGCAGCCTGGGCCCTAGCGACCACTCAGCATGGCGCTGTGGCTGACCTCCTGCTGGCCACATCTGGATGCTGGCCCCGCCCCCTTCCCCGGTGCCAAGGGGAGAGAGGGGCTTACCTGAGCTCCGGTGCGGTCTCCTGCGCGGCCTCCGGCGCCCGGGCGTGGTCCTGGGGCTCGAGGGTCCGCGGGGCAGGGTGCTGGAGTGGGTGCAGGGGGAAGCGCGGTCCCCGGGGGAGGAGAAGGGCGTGGAGGCCAGGGCTGGGGAGACAGCGCAGCCTCAACCTGGGGCACCAGGAGCCACAGACCGCCAGCTTCAGGGCCTGTGGGTGACAGCAGGCAGGCGCCCATCCCCGGGCCTCACTTCCCCCCTCTGGCCTCTGTCCGGGGAGAGGTGGGTGTCACGCACAGCGGCTGTGCTCGGGGCCCCAGCTGGGCGGGCGGTGGCCGGGCCGCGGCGGCGGGCTGTGGCTGGCAGGCACACAGGGGTCCCAGCGGTGCGTCTGGCTTCTTTGTGCCCTCCCTGCATGCAGGTGGGGGAGAAGGGCTGGCATCGGCCCAGGCTGGGCCCCTGAAACACCCCCCACCCAGTGGCGAGGGGACAGGCACCCAGTCCCGCTTCCCCGAGCCCAGGATGCAGGCTCCACGCTCTTGGCTGGAGCTCCCCTTCCTCCACTGGGACCAGGACTCCGGGCCGACAGGAAGTGCAGGATGTGCACCAGGCCCTGGCCCCAGAGGTGCCTGGGTGTCATCAGATACCTGTGTCAGGAGCAGCAGGTGGCAGGGCAGCTGGCCACTGTATCCCGGGCAGCACCGAACCCTGAGGCTGGGCCTGCACTGCCCCATCCCAGGGCTCACTCCTTCCTGGGTCCCCTCCTGGGCCTTGCCCCACCTCCCCCAGTCCTCCAGAGATCTTCTCCTCCACCCGTCCCCATATCTCCCTCAGCTCCCTAGCCCCATCCTGAAGGCCCAGAGGCCCAGCCCCGACCCCTGCTTAGGCCGGCTCTGCGGCCTATGGCCCCGGCCAAACCGAGGCCGTACCAGGTTCCTGCGGGACGCGGGCAGGCTGCTTAAAATGGGACCAGGGCTGTGGCTGCCCCCTACAGGGGGCTGGGAAGAGGCAACGTGGGTGACGTGGGCACCCAGTGGAGGCCCCCACGCTGTGGGCCTCCTGGACACGGCTTCCCACATGCTGACTGGGAACCCACCTGCCTCGGAGGGAGTTGGCGGCCGCCGACTCGGGGGCGCGGGCAGGACCTCCAGCCGCACCTTCTCGGCCGTGCTGGCTAACAGCTTGGTGGCTTCGTGCAGCGAGCAGCGCTCTGTGCTGGTGCCATCGATGGCCAGGATGTGGTCCCCAGGGTGCAGGGCACCACTCCTGGCCGGACAGAGGTAGGAGGTGGGTATGGTGGAGCACGGGGGCCACCGTGTCCTGCCTTACCTGGAAGGCTGGCTCATGGGCCTCACCTGTCCACCACACTGGCCGGCTTGATGCGGTCAACAGTGAGGACTGGCCTGCTCCGGTGAGAGCCAGCGATGAGAGAGATCCCTAGGGCAGCCCCTGGCACCTTCGCTATCTCCACCACCAGGAGCCCCGAGGCACTGGCCACGGCATCTGTGTCCAGGGAAACGGGGTTGGGCGCGCGGCCCGAAGGGCTGTGTACCCCCACCTGCAGACAGGAAAACTGAGGCACCAGAGGCAAAGGCCACACCCACTGTCCCGCAGCCCTGGCCCTAGGACTCTGACGCCAGGCTTTGCCAGGCACCGCGGCCCGTCTGCTGACACCAGCACCAAACGCTCAATCCGATTGTCCTCCGCAGCCCACCCAGTGGTACCCTGGGCTCCTCGGCCCTCAGCGCTTTCCCACGATCCACCCTCCTTCTCTGCCCACAGCCGGCCTAGTCCAGAGCCATCTCAGCCTCCTGGACAGTCAAGATCACCTCTCCTCCGCCGACCCTGTGCTTTCCTGCCACCTCAGCCTCCCCGTACTCTCTCCCTGTGCCCGCCAGGCGGCCCAGGGCCTTGGTACCCACTGCGCACCTGGCCTTGAACGACCTCTCTCCCCCTCCCTCCCTGCCTCTCCCACCAGTCCCACCTTCTCCCTGCTTCATCTTGTGGGACACACAGAGTCATGTTCCCTTGCCTCTGGCCTCTCCCACCCATGACACCAGTTCTGTGGAAACAGCAGCCTCCTTCCTGCTGGCCTCAGCTGGGTCCCCATGTGTCATAGACACCAGGCGCAGAGACCCAGAGGGACCAAGCAAGGGGCAGCAGTCACACAGCCTTGCAGCGGTGAAGATGGGCCCCACCACCCTTGGCCTTCTCCTGCCCAGCCCTCACCCCCGTCCCTGGCACCTGGAGTGGCCACGTCATACTCCGCCCTGAAGAGTGCCTCGTGGCCGCACTGCTGCAGCGTGGCCAGGGCTGTGGCATGGCTGGCCCCGTGCAGTGGGGTGCCGTCCACACTGAGCAGCCTGTCGCCCACCTTCAGGGAGCCCTCCCTGTGAGGACGGGGAAGGATATCAGAGCGGGCTGGGGGCAAAGGAGGGAGGGCCATGTCTGGGGCAGAAGAGGGGGTACCAACCCCAGAAATGGCCCCAGCCGCACCCCAGGTGTGAGGCACCCGCATGGGATATCTTTTGGGTGTAGGGCTGAGGGTGCCCATGCCACCAGGCAACACAGCCTAGGGGGTTCCCACTGCCCTGCTGCCCTGGGCTCCAGCAGACCATAGGCTTGGGGACAGCGTGTGGGAAAGAACTCGGTGTGGGTCACTGCCTGCCCGACAGGTGGCCGGGGCTATTTTGGGACATCCCAGAATAGCTTGGCCCAGGCCCTGTCCCAAGATGGATTTAGATCTGTGACCAAGTCGCTCTGAGACCCTCCCAGGAGGCCAGGGATCAGGGGCACGGGGCACACCCTCCCCACCGCCTAGCTCTCAGCCTTGGGTGTCCCCAGGCACAGCCACCGCCAGGTATGGCAGGACAGGCTTGGGTTTTTTGCCACTTGGTGGTTTACCCAGCTCTATCAGCTGCTCCCCAATGACTCTGAGAGGGAGGCATCCCCTCAGGGACCTCTGCCCACCTGGGGACACTCCACTGGGGTGGGAGAGACCCAAGTGGGAGGCCCAGGGGGAGGTTGGCATGGGAGATACAGGATGGTGGTTGGGTGGGAGGCCCAGGAGGGAGGTCAGGATGGGTGGGAAGTCCAAAGGGAGTCTGGGACGCGGCCACTCCGGCAGGAAGTCCACAGGGGGCTGTGCTCTCCCTGCCCCAGGCTCACCGGTCAGCCGGGCCCCCGGGCCGCACGTATGTCAGGACCAGGGGGCGGGACTTGTGTGCATCCTCGTGGGCACCTCCTGGGAGGAAGTCAGCAAGAGGCAGGGTCATGTGCCCACCCTTCCCGATGCCCAGAGGCCCTGGCAGGGCCACGGGCTGAGACCTCATCCCCTCTACCCACAGAACGTCTCATGAGACGCAAACTGTCTGTTCCCCAGAGATGGGACGAGGGAGGGGCTGGCCTAGGTCCCAAACCCTCTCTCTGCCAACAGCCAGATTCCCTGCCTGAGGTCCTGTTTCTCCTTTTGCCCGGGCTTCTGGGCAGCTCCACACCTGGCTCCCCTCAGCAGCAGCTTCCGCTGTCACCGCCTGGCATCAGTCCTCCTCCTAGTCCTTCCCTCCCTACCGCTCCCCAGGGGACACCTCACGTACTGGTCCTGGGTTCTTTAACATCCGCAGCAAGACAGATGTTATGTTCGCTAACGCGAAACAGAACCAACATGCAGTCGGAACTGGCCTGTCTCTCGTCCCCGGCTCCCCAGGTGACTGCCGCACTGACCTCGGAGGACGAAACCAAAGCTGCTGCCCTCCTTGTAGAGGGTGACGTCCACCGTCTTCGAGATGATCTTTGGGTCATTCTCGGGAGCTGGGGAGGAGAGGAGGGCCCGTCAGGCTCGCTGAGTCCCCCACACTGGCAGACGTCCTCAGATCCGCTCAGGAGAGCTGGGCAGCCAGCCTCAGCGCTCACGAGGGCTGTGGCCTCCAGACACCGGGCCTCTGAGGGTGGAGGGCCCAGCTTGGCCTCGGAGGCCGGGCCAGGCTCAGGCCAGGGCTGTGTTTCGGACACTTGCTCAAGTTCTGAGACAGTGCCCCAATGCTGAAAATCCAGAGAAGCCTTGGCCATGGGCCCCAGAGCAGGGCAGACGGGCACGGGTGTGGGGCACGAGGCAGGGACAGCGTCCAGACCGTGTCCCCAAGCATTCCCCGCTGTGGGAAGGCCCCGGGAGCTCACTGTGCCCAGCCGCAGCAGGGATGGTGGAGCCACCTCTGGGAAGGGTGCTGCATTCCGAGCCCGCAGGGCAGGAGCCAGAGTCCGGCCTCCCTCCCACCGCGCGGGGCCCCAGCCCAGTGGGCGGCTGTGCGCCCAGGCAGCAGGAGGTCCGGGTCCTGGCGAGCACCCACCGGGCGGGGGCAGCTCATACTCCACCTCCAGCACCACGCGCTCGCCCACGTTCCTCAGCAGCGTGATGATCTCGTCGTGCCGCAGCCGGGCCAGGCGGATCCCGTTCACCGACCGGATGTGGTCGCCCACAGTCAGCAGGTCGCTCCTGGGCAAAGCCAAAAACATGGCGGCCACCGCCGCCACCAGGGCCCCATGTCTCCAGGGTTCTCATTTTACAGATAAGGCCATGGAGGGCCGCACAGAGAGCAGGCAGGGCAGCACCAGTTCTGACTTAAAGAGGGGCGGGCGCCAGGCTTCTCCTAGCTTCTGCCCCGGGCATGCCACCCACTCTGGGCACAGCCTGGCCTGTCCGCTGAGTCCTCCCTGGCTTCTCACTGATCATCACCTGCTGTGTTCCAACGGACATTTTTCGTGCTCCAGACCCAGGGAGGCATGACGGAGAGGATGCCAGGCCCAGGGTGGAGGGACAGAGGTACCCAAGGCCCTGAGGCGGGAGTGTGCCAAGCGCTGGACAGAGCAGGCGCGGAGGATTTCCAGCAGGCAGCATGCCCGACCCCGGGAGGAGGGGTAAACAGGAGTTGGCCAGGAGGCTGCTGCAGGGTACGTTCTTGGGGGAGAGGGGACAGCATGGCGAAGGCCAGGAGGGACACGAGGCCGGGTTCGTGGGACACGGGGCCAGGCCAGCTGCTGGAGTGAGGGGGCTGCGAAGAGGTGGGGCCTGGAGCGACCCGTGGTGCTGCCCACCTTCCCGGCCTGCTCCTCACCTGGCCGCAAGCCCCCCGGGCCTCAGGCTGGAGACCCGGGGCTTCCCATCCTTGTCGGTGCCCCCCGAAACTGTCAGGCCCAGCGTGCTGCCTTCGCTCTTGGTCAGCTCCACCACAGTGACACCCCGGGACTCCTCTGCAGCGGACAACATGGAGAGGGGCCTGTGAGCGGGCAGGGTTGGGCGCCTCCCGGCGCGTGACAGGTTTCGGGTCCCAGGCACGCGGCAGGGGAGCCGGAGGGGAGAATGCTGGTTACCTGGGATGCTGGGTCTGCGGCAGGCCAGGGCCCCGTCCCCTCCACCTGTGTCCTTGCCTCCTTTGTAGTACGGCCCGTCATCTGCAGCGAGGGGAACACCCTGAGTCTCCATCCTCTCCAGAGGCGTCCACCCTGGGTTTCGCTCCTCCCCCAGAGCCTCAGCACTACTAGGGGTCGGCAGGCTCCTCTGAGGAAGATACAGCCCCGTCTGTGTAATCCCCTGCATAGATCAGAACTCTCGCCCTTCTGTGGCTGATGCCTGCACCCACTCCCCAGAGAAGACAAGGGGGCCACGGCCAGAGGGGGGGCATGCCTATGGCCACACAGCGGGGCAGCTGAGCCACGGGGGTGGGACCTGTCCACTGTCCCTGCAGCCAGGGTCAGTGCTAGCATGCCCACCAGGTGAGGAGCTTGTCCCTGAGAGGCACTGGACACGGCCTGTCCCTGCAAAGACCAGCTTCACAGACCCGGGCAACTGTAAGGTGAAGCCGCGTTCCTCAGCCGTGCTGGGGGAAGGCCTCGCCATTCTTTTCTGAGAGCGCTGGTCCCATCGCTTCTCCACTGAAAGCCTATTGGCTGGACCGGGACCGCGCCCTCCATCCAACGGGGCCACCGCCCCCCGCATTTCCTGTCTCCTTACTTATCTCTCTTCCATGTGTCTAATCTGTAATGAAATCTGTCTCCTTATTGTTTTTTTGAAAGTTATTAAGAATTTTTCATCTGCTTCAAAGATAAGAAAAACACAGCCAGACAGTGGAGCAAATCTGGAATCTCGGGCGAGACGATGGCAAGTTTGGGCCCAGCCTGGGCAACTTGGTGAGACTCAGTCTCAAAATAAAAAATAAAAATAAAGCAAAATGGGCTGGGGGATGTACCTCGATGCAAAGGCCCTGAGTTCAAAACACAGTACTGAGAAAGACAGAAAGAGAAGTCGATTCTCCATACCCGTAGGTTCCACATCCGTGGATCCAACCAACTGTAGGTGCAGCACAACGTTTTTGGAATGTAATTCTTAAATGAGTTGTGACTGACCTGACCATGGGCAGACTTTACTGTCATTGTGCCCAACAACACAGAAGAGAGATCACTGACAGGGCAGCTGACTTAGCTCATAAGACATCTAGAGGTGACGTAGGTACAGTCATCTGTCAGCATTTGCGGGGGGCTGGCTCCAGGATCCCCCAAGCACCCAAACCCGAACTCGGTGTCCCCTGAGCTATTCAGGAGAGTTGGGCAACAAGCCACAAAGGCCACAGGGCTGCAGCCTAGAGGAGCCGTCCAGCACGGGAGTTCCCGACACAGCACGGCGCAGCACTTACACAGACCCTGCGCACACCCTTGGCACACTTGCTGTCGTGATGACAGGCGGTACCTGACACAGTGTAAATGCTGTCAGAATGGTTGGGATACTGCATTATTTGAACAACGGGGGGAAAAGTTGTTACATGTTCAGGGTCAAAGCAATTTTCTGCCAATATTTTTGATTGTCATTGGCCAAACCCACACCTGCCATTGTGGGGGGCTGACTGCTCCCAGGAGGTGCATAGAGGTTACAGCCAGCACTGCACCATTAACACTGGGACTTTGATCTGTGGTGGATTCTGGTATCCGTGAGGGCATCCTGTAACCAGGCCCGGGGGACCAAGGATGCCAGGGGACAGCTGTGGAATCAAGTACATGGCATGAAGGCTCTCAAAATGTGGTCCCAGGCAGCATCACCAGCACTGCCTGGAAACTTGGCAGAACTGTAAATTCTTGGCCTGATCTTGGCCCAAATAAGGGAGATGCCCTGGGCATGGCCCAGCAATCTGGGCACGCATGAGCGTGGATTAACCTCACACAGGTTCCTCTGCTTTCACCATTTATACACGCTGACATTTGCTCTTCGTGACGCGCATTTCCCTGAGCTGTGGGATTTGGGGCATCTCCATCACGTCCCCGTGTTCTCCTGGTCACCGTCCCCTCGTACCCCTCCTCCTCCCTGTCAGCCCCCGGCAGACACTGATCCGCTCGGTCCCTGTAGTTCTTCCAGAGCGGCGTGTGGATGGCCTATTTCCAGCTTTGGGTGGCTTCGAATCAAGCACGATAAACACGGACATATCAGATTTCATTCGCACAAAACTTTCCATTTCACTTGGGTAAACACCCAGGAAAGGGCCTGATGAAGGTTCAGGTGGAAAGGATCCCGCTAACTTTGCAAGGAAGCGGCCAAGTGGTGTCCGAGTGGCCGCAGGGTGCCATCTCCCGCCAGCAGCAAGACAGGGCCTGGAGGCCTCGCACTGTGCAGTGCTGCTCGGGCAGCCCGCCTGGATTTCTCATGTACTGTTATTAGTCAAGGTCTTGGACCCCTCTTATTAGACGTTTTCTTAGATATTTAAAGCACATTGATGCTTTTTAAGCCAGATTGTTCTCAAATGTTATTTTCTAATTACTTGCTGTGTTTAAAAACATACTCAGTTTTATACTCTGAGCTACAAGCATGTACCACCACGGCTTGTGCTGGACTTTTCACTGACTCACTTATTTTTTGAGACAGGATCTTGCTGTACAGCCCAGGCTGGTCCTGAACTCACTGTGGAGCCCAGGCTGGCCTCAAACTCACAACAATTCTCCTGCCTCGGCCTCCCGAGGGCTGGGATTACAGGCGAGTGGCACCCCAGCTGCTCACGTGGAGCTGGGGAATCGAACCCGGGGCCTTGCGCTCGCCAGGCCAGCACGCTAACCACTGTGCCACCGTTCTCACCTCTTACCTTGAACTTCTAAATTCACACGAAATATTAGTAGTTAATCGGTACATCTTTTTGGATTTTCACCACGTCATCTATAAAGTGACAGTTTTGTTTCTTACGTTTGTAATGTTGCACCTTTTGTTTCATTCGCTTGCCCTGGCCAGACTTTGAGTGACAGGACGGTGACACCCTGGTCGCGCCCGTCCCCGTGCAGCCGGCCGTCACCTTTCTGGCCCTCGCTGTACTCCAGAGGGCATGGGCGCCATCTGGATGAAGCAGGCCCCTCCCTCCCTGGGTTGGTATGGGGAGCCCGGAGGGGGCGGCTTGCAGGTATGTGGGAGGCCAGGCCAAGGTGACCTGCGTTGAAGGCTTGGGCTCTTCCCCCACCCGCATGGATGGCGCCCTTCCTGTGCTCCTCAGGACCCTGACTGCGTCCCATAGTCTGGGGACCGCGGTCAGCTCATCACTGTCTCGCCCACTCCCTGGTACCTCACTGTGACCCCAAGCGTGGCTCCCCAGTGGTCCCGGGGCTCCTCCCCAGTCCTGCCTGACTTCCCCGCGCCAGGGGAAGGGCCGGGTCCAGCCAGGCAGAGTAGCCCCAGCTGCCTGGAGCTGGAGTAGGACCCTGCTCCCTTCGGGGGGCCGAGGGAGTGAAGAAGGGGCTTCCGGAGACTCGTCGCCGGGTCAGCCTGGTCAGATCAAGCCCTAGCAACACGAGGGCTCACTGAGGAGAGGCCAGATGGCTGGACCTGGGGAGGGGGGCGGCTGGTGACCCGGGATGTGCCAGGACTAGGCTGGGATCGGAGGCGGGGCCCTGCCTGGGTGGGGCGGGGCTCGACAGGTCAGGTTTTCGGTGACCCTGCAGCGGGGAGCTGCAGGTGCCCGCTGCCCTGCGTGGGTGCGCTGAGCCCGGAGCCCGTCGCTTCCCGCCACGGCGACCCTCGTCATCTTTGCTGTCCTGGCTGAGGCAAGGCCCAGCCGCCTGTCCTCTGCCCCGCCTAGTACCTGGTCTCCCTGACCCCAAATCCAGCTGCAGTTAGGCTGAGCTCATCCCTGGGTCTTCTGGGGTGGGCCCCGGGCTCGCTCACCCACTTCACAGGCCCTGTGCCCATCAGTCCTGCCAGCAACACCCCATTAGCGATCGGGCCTCCCGAAACGGTTCCCAGACGCGCTTCCTTTAGACTCAGCAAGGTGTGTCTCTGCCACTAATGTCAGAAGATGGTCCCACCCGCTGTGGGAGGGTGAAGGTCTCCGTGGCCAGCGGGGCAGCACTGCTCTCGCAGCATCTTATCCTGCACGTTAGATCTTGCCCCGGGAAATCCTGTGTCCTCTGTGCCTTGGGGAGACCTGGCGCTCAGGGCAGAGCGGCCCCAGAGGGCAGTGTATGTCCGAGGTGGGGCTCTCCCCAACACGAGCACCGGAAGCGGGGAGGGTGTGGGAGGGTGCTGGCCTTTGAGCCCTGTCCTCAAGGCTGCCCTGACCCTTCCCACATCAGATTTTGTTCCCACGGCGCGGAACGCCGGCACTGTGGGAAGCCCCGGGGGTAGGTAACGGGCCTGGTCCGCTGACTCGGGAGCGGGAGTCCGTGGATCCCGCTACAAGTCTCCAGGCTGCGGGGGAAACTGAGGAAGCATGCAGCCCTAGTGCCAAAGCAGGGCTGGCACTATCGACTTCCTTTTCTATGGGTGGGGGAGTCTCAGCCCTGGCGATGCAGCTGGCCTGAGGAGCTGGCAGGACTACTTTATTTATAGAAACGCGCACAGAGTCGGCCCCCAGCCCCTCCCCCACCATGCATGAACTGCAGACTCCCTCCTGCTTGTTTCGGGACCTGGTAATTACATGCGTGGCAGTGAAGGCTTTTCAAAAACATCTTTTCCACCAATTTTCAGCTGAAAACGTGCATGAAAAACAGAGATATTTTTATCTGCGAGCTTTTTTGTGTTGTTTCCATGTCTCCTCCTTCCAGAAATGGGCAATTATGAGCCGAGCCTTGAGTCAGCCACTCTGGAGACCAGGGCAGAGGCAGGGCGGCTTCCACAGCCTTCGGGCACCACCAGGCTTAGGGGGCACCACCCCCAGACCTCAGCACCTGCCTTGCCGGGGGGCAGGGTGGGCTTCTTTGGTTGTTGGTTGTTTCTTTTGATACCGGGACCCAATTTGGGCCTTTACGCTGAGCTACATCCCCGGCCACTTTTATTTTTATTTGAGATAGGTTCTTACTAAGTCACCCAGGCTGGGCTTAATCTTGCAATCTTCCTGCCTCAGCCTCCCAGAGAGGTTACAGCGCTGTGCCGCAGGCCCACCTCTCAGTCATTGCTTAGTGCCCCTGTGATCTCTCTCTCGGAACCCAGGTAGCCACACAGCTGTGACAAAGTCAGTACCACCGGGCAGCTCTACCAGACACCCCAGGGCTAACAGGGGCAGAAACGGGGGGCAGGTGCCGGGCTGTGGGCTGGGAGGAGGAGTCAGGCCGTGTGGGAAGAGCATCTGAGGGAACGAGGCCCTCCACTCACGCGACAGCGGTGACAGTGGCCACCAGCAGGGCCATCGGAGCACCCGGGGACTAAGCCAGCAAGGAAGGGTGCCGGGCATGGAACAGAGGGGGCCCGGGGAGACGAGCCGCAGAGGCGCAGAGAGCCCGGGCCTCCCCAGCACCACACAGGCTGTGTCCTCTCCCTGACCTATGACTCTGGAGGGCAGCACAGCACGGCAGGTGTCCCCACAGAGGGCCCTGCCCCTCAGCCGAGCAGAGCAGGCCCATCGGGAGCAGGGCCCGCAGCCCGTCGGCCGTGGTCCCACACAGAGCTGCAGTTAAGGCCTGCAGGCTGGCAGGCTGCGTTCTGTGTCTGTGCTCTCTCATCTCATCCTAACCCAGCTTGTGAGGAACGGTGACTTCCACGTGGACCCTACCCAGACTGTTGAGGTTCTGCCACCAGCATCTGGAACAGAGCGGAGCCTCCATCCATGCGGGTGGGGGAAGAGCCCAAGCCTTCAATGCAGGTCACCTTGGCCTGGCCTCCGATACCTGCAAGCTGCCCCCTCGGGGCTCCCCACACCAACCCAGGGCCTTTGTACTGACCACTCCCTCCCATGTCAGGGCAAGAAGCCTGTGGCCTGAGGACACAGCCCGGCACGGGGTGAGTCTTATTTGAATTCAGTTCCACTGAGAGCCAGGGAGAACAGGAAGCGGGGACAGGAAGGGGGGACGGATTCGCCCATGGCCAGGGAGTGGGAAGGGCAGAGCTGGATGCAGGACGGAACGCCCCGGCTCCAGGCCCTGGACACTGCCGGCCCTGTGTGCAGCCTCTGAGTCTCTGGTGCCACAGCTCTACAGGAGGCCAAGCTGGCCGGGGGAGCCAGGGTGAGAGGTGGCCCTGGGGCCGCAGGGACCCCATCCATACCACACTGAGCCTGAGCCTGAGCCTGGGGACAAAGGCAGTTTTGTAGTGGGGACTCAAGTGCCTCAAACTGGAGACAGGCAGACTGTTCTGGTAGGGGCAGTTCATCCCTTCCCCTTGGATTAGGGGCAGGTGACCCAGGGTCCCGGGCTCCCCGGAGAGCCCGGTATGTGGGGATAAGGACAGACCTCAAAGGATCCTTGCCGGCAGGGCCAGCACTGCAGAGAGTACCCTGCCCATCCAATGCCAGCCCTACCTTTCCCTCTGCAGGAGCAGGCGTGTGGGTGGCCACCTGTGGGTGACCAGCAGAGGCCCAGGGTGGGTACTTGCTGAACTTGGGGACAAGCTCTAAGTGCATGGTCCAACGGGGACAAATCCCTACAGTGTCCCCAGAGCTACTGACAAGAGGCTCTCTCCTCAGGGACAGCAGAACGGTCAGGGAAAGCAGAAAGTATTTCTCGAAGTGAAGCTTACCTACCTGGACCCAGAGTACTGCTGGTGCTAACCAGACACCTGGATACCACTGTGCCTGAAAAGTCCACTTTTGGACTTTTCTGAAAAGGAGCTTCTGGGCTGATGCCAAGGGAGGCATGATCACGAGGTTCCCAGACTTGGGAGGAGAGTGGGGGCCATCATTGTGACAGATGAGAAGGCGCTGAGGAAAAACTGCCTCGGGGTCAGGACAGGCCTTGAGAACCTGGCTTGGGAGCCACCAGCAGATCAGGGTTCAGCACGTGCCCTCATGGGAGTGCTTGGTGGGGGGCAGAGACCAGGCTGCGCTGGGGCTTGTCCTCCGCCAGGGTGGAGGTCATAGGCCCTGCATCACTGCCCTGAGTTCTGGAGGGAAGGGGCAGGTGTGCCCTAGCCGGAAGGCAGTGCCTGGATTCACGGTGTGCCACCACGTCCCAGTGGCGAGAAGCTGCGTGATGGCTGGCCACCTCTGCTTCCCCAACTGTAAATGGGGAACAGCAGTGCCCAGCTCTCTGCGTTGTGAGAAAAGGCTCAAAGAGAGCGTGGAACGGGGAAGCTTTACCCTGCCACTGTCCTGTGCCTTGGCCCGGTGCCACACCACTGTGGGCCCTGCCACACAGTTACCTGGACAGTGGTTTGGCCTGCGCACCCAGCCTCATCTTCCCACCTCCGAGCGGCTGCAGAGACTTGTCAGGTGTGCGGGGAGAGAGGAGGGTGCGGGTCAAGGACAGCACCAACTGCTGATGGCCTGCTGCCCCCCCACAGCCCCTTGGGAGAAGACAGAGGAGGTTGGAGGCCGATGGAGCACCCTGCCCAGCCACCGGATCACACTCCTGCCCAGCCCCTGGGCTCACCAGCCTCTGCCCACCCAGGAGCAACGCACACCCCTTTACGTAGCGGTCCCCACTGGGACACCCTGTGATACCTCCTGAGTGCAACTCCGTCTCCGCCCTCTAAATTTGACACCAGGCAGGACAGTAGTGGCAAATACTGCCTACCTTCTGTAGTTTCGTGCCCCACTCCAGCCCACAACTGGGCCCAACTTCCTCCCCACATCCTCTGGGATTGCCAGCACCTTGGTCCACCCCAGTCCCCTCTCTTGAGAGCCACCCATTGCTGCCAGCGACCCCGATCCCACGTACCGGCCTCACTGGGGGTGCCGCGGCCAAGCCCGCACAGCATGCTGCTGCCCTGCTGCCCGCTGTCCCTGGAGCCACCCCTCCCTCCCAGGGAGGGGCCACAGGAAGGACGCTCGGCCCCCACTGTGGGTGGTGGCTCTCTGCTTAAAGGGGACTGTCATCGCATGGCTCTGGAAGGGTCTGGACATGGCAAGGGTTATAGGGGAGTCTTGGTGTTGGTGCCGGGTCCTCAGCACCCTCAGCCTGGATTCTCCTGAGCATTTTCCAAACTTTGTGATTTTACAGTAGCAGATTTTAGCAAAACTTGTACAGAACCAAGAGGGAGCAACACACAGCTGCTGCGGGCTGGGGAGCCATGCCAGGCCCTCTGCAGGTCCACAGGAAACCCTTCTTCCCAAGGCCCCCAGGACTCCCCCAGATGCTCCCGCATGCCTCCCCCAGACTCAGTTTCCCCGCGAGACAGCTGGGGCACCTGCAGCTAACACTAACAGAGTCCACCAGCTTTTCCTAAAGACGAAGGGCCCCAGAGTGAGGCTCTGCTCCTTCCTGGCTTGATGGGCCGGGGCAGCTGGGCACAGCGCAGGCCTCCTCTGGCCAGGGCTCCACAGTGCCTCATCACTCACATGCCCCGGATTCCTCGACTGCTGGGCTCTGACAGGCAGTTCCCAGGGGTCAGCCTGGCCCTTATCCCCTGCTGTGCCCACGGTTCCTGCGCCCCATCCTACCAGCTAAGTACTGGACACCACTCAGGTGCCTCGGTGGGTGTTAGCAACCTGGGCAGCTGCGTGGTGCCCCCAGCTGACCGCCACGGAGCCCAGCTCGCCAGGGTTCCTAGCCAGGCAGGAGTCAGAAGGGCTCCTTCAGGCAAGAAGAAAGTGCTTTGCAGGGCGCTGAAGACAGGGGCTTCTTCAGCCTCCTCCAGAACAGAAGACCCACCCACCGAGGGTCAGCCCGCCAGCCCTTGTTCCTAGGCCCCATGCTGGCTCCCGTGGCCTAGCCAGGTGGTGCCCAGGACAGCAGGGGTTTCACCGTCCGGGACTAGAGTTCCCAGCATTGCTACCTCGAGGGCACGCTCCCTGGTGACTTCAGGCATGTCCTGAGGCCGTTTCAGGCCCTCATCCCTGGACCAGTATGAGGCCTAGGGTTAGGGAGGTGAGGGGGTCTCGGCTGGGAGGAGAAAAAGGACACGGCCAGGGGTGGGTGGGGCATAGCTTCTCCCCTCAGTGCAGACCCCACTGTGCCTATCCCCTGGCTCATGGGAGGAGCCTTGCCACAGACCCGTGTGCCGTTGGTCTTAAGAAGACACTTGCTCGCCCCGGTGGCACCATGAGGCCAGCAGTTGTACTGGAATGGGAAGCCAATGAGGCCAGCGGCTGCCCTGCAGCGGGGAGCCCCGCCTCCTCTAGAACTCACTCTGTGGCTGAGAAGCCCTGGAAGGGTGCAGCGTGGTTACAGGAAGTGTCTTGCGTCTCGGCCTTCATGGCCTCACGGGCACATTTTTACTTGATTTCATTTAAGTGTATGTCTGGAAGAACTATTGGTCCGCTTTGGGATAAGGCAAGGTTTAAATAAGTAATCCGGCATGGATGGGACAGCAACTTGCCCGAGGCCACCCAGCTGGTGAGGGCGGAGGAGGCCTGGAGCCTGTGTGGCTATTCTCAGGGCTACCAAAGGCCTCTCAGTTTTTGGCATTTGTAACAGGTCAGGGTATAGATGCGGCGGGGTTCAAAAGAAGTGGTGTTTGAGCCTGGTTCTCTGAGGACCACAGTGAGTACGTTGGAGAATAGAAGGCCACGAAAGGTGTGGACCTGAAATCCCACGGGGCTGGCAGGAACCATCAGCCGAGGCCTTACTCTACCCCAGTGGCCTGAGCCTGACCCTCGTGGGTGGGAGCCAGGGCCAGCCTTCCTTCTGCGGCCCTGACGAGGCGCCACAGGGTCCCAGGTGAGGGCAATGACCCATGCATCACGTGCTAAGTCCCACTAGCATGCAGCTCGGAACATCTGAGCCCAGGTGCGCCTGTAGGTGCTGTGACTGCAGGCCTGTCTTTTCCATCTGGGCCTCTGTTTCATTCCTGTGAGAGGCCTGGCATGTGCCAGGCCTGCAGGTCCCCGTGTTGGGTACCCTCTCACCCTGGCCCTGGCCCCCGGGGTTGCCTGACTCCCAGTCAGGCCTTGGTTCCTCCTCTCACCCTCCCGCTGCATCTCCACCACGAGCCCTTAGAGACAGCAGAAATGAAGTCTGGGGGAGAAGGAGCTGAGGGACCAGAGAGGAAAGGCAACTGGTGGCACAGAGTTCGCCCCTTTCCTCTGACCACCCCAGCCAGGCCTGGGCAACAGCTCCACCGGCCTTTGGCAGGCATGCTCTTAGCTGTGGGCTTGATCATCCCTGTTAACACAGGTGGTGAAACAGGCTCAGGCACAGTTCCACAGCCACAGGGGAGGGCACTGTCCAACTCCAAGGTATCCCATGCCCCTCCTGACTTCAGAGCCACACTGGTGACCTTTCCCCGGCTGCCACAGCCTGGCTGGTTCTGGTCTGAGGCTGTCGAACGTGCATGGCCACTGGCTGGGGTCTCAGAGCAGACAGTGGCCGCCCTCATGGCCAGACAAGGGAAAGGCAGGTTCTAGAACACCTGGCCCCGTAATCCAGGATTCACCGGGCACCTCAGTTTTCTTCTTCGCTGGGGAACAGCTGCCCGTGAGAATGAGGTCCTGCTACGCAGAGGGCTGAGACTAGGACCGGCCCAGCCTCCTGACGCCTCTACTTTAAGACATCTGCACCCCACCCGCACTGGAGACAGGCTGAGGCTTGGTACTACAGGACAGCACCACACCTTCAGGGTGGCTGTGATCCCAGGGGTCCTCGGGGGATTGGGAGAGCCAAGGCACCAAGGCTCAGGGGCCGGGTGAGCCAGGAAGGGTCCTCCCAAGTCTCAGCCCTCGCCTAGCTGCCAGAGGCTGGCTGGGAGCGGCTGAGGAGCCCCACAGGACCAGGGCAGCTCACGCAAGGTTGGCCTGGCCATGCCAGCTTCTGCCCTCTCATCCCTCGACTGTGCAAACAAGTTTTATTTTTCTTTGTTTGTTTTGCTTTGATTTTGAGATAGGTGTCTCTACGTAGTCCAGGATACTTTTGAACTCACAGTGTCCCTGCCTCAGCTGTGCTGCAGAACCCAGCACCCAGCTGTACCACCTGCTGGAAACTAGTGGGCAGAGCCAGCAGACCCTAGGCTCCTGGAGTTGTGGACACAGATAGGACAGGGAAGGACACAGGGCGTGGGCAGGACACTGGCAGGAGCAGGCCCTCTGTGGCCACCCCGGCTGCACAGGTGGGGGCCAGATTGGCTCTCCTAAGGGGGCAGGCTTGGCACCTGTACACCAGGATCTCACCGTAATGCCTTGCAGCTTAGCATGGGAAGGGTGGGGCTGGGCCCGGGATCCCACCCTCCAACCTACCAATAGAGGGAAGAGGTGGTGTTCCCTGAGGGACCACTGATCACTCAGGAGCCCCAGGAGGTCGGCGCTGCTGCCCCCAGTCACAGAGGGGAGCTGAAGAACAGGGGGCGCTGCACAGCTGGCACGGGTGAGGCCGAACTCAGGATCAGGATCCTTCCCCACCCTGGCACAGGCCCTTCCCCTCTTCCCACCCAGAAGCCCACCCCGACCAGGGGGGAACGTGCAGGACAGCGTCACCCCAGCACTTAGGGCACCCTCAGTGGCCTCCCCGGCAGCAACGTCTTCTCAGGGACTGCCATAGTGTTTGCTGGGTGAAGGGCAATTCGACCGCGGACATACATGATCTCTGAGTTGCTGCCTTGGAGGGGAACCACCAGCACACCCCTACCACTTCCGGTCGATTATCCAGGAATCCTCTCTGCTGCCCGGCTCGCGTATAACCCACAAATGGGTGCTCATTCCCCCTCAAACAGCCGCCCTCCACCCGAGCCACTGTGGGACCACAGGCACCCTGCTCCCTTCGCCAGGGCCTCCCGTGGCTCCTGCGCCCACGGTACCACCAACCATTGTCTGGATACGGCTTCTGTGGGGCCCCAGCGGGTGGCTGGGCCGTGCCACACGGGACCACCTCCTGGGCAGGGTCCTCAGGGACCAAGCATTTGCGCAAGCAACACCTCATACCATGCCAGATGGGCACTGAGCCCAGCACCCGTGGTGGAAGTAGAGAAGCCAAGTTGTGGGGAACAGGAAGGCAGACCCCTAAGAACAGCCCCACATAACCCAGCCACTCTCCCTCCAGGGGCACCAGTGTGCAGAGGAGATGCCAGAGAGAAGCTGGGGGCGGCGGCTCCTTCACCAGTGCACGCACGTGCCATCTCAAGACCTCGGTACTCTGGGCACTCCTGGGAGACACAGACCCCAGGGGACCCAGAGCTGCAGGTGGTAGCCGGACCCTGAGCAGGGCAGCTATGCAGGTAGGACCTTGAGACCTCACGGAGAGCCTGGGAGGAGCCCCAACCAGCTCAGTCGGGGACCCCAGGTGGGATGGCATCAGAGTCCACAGGGTGAGGGCTGGATGTCATCCTCAGGTTGGGGGCCAGGCGCAGGCACAGGGTGACACCCATCTCCCAGAAGGACGAGCCGGCACCTTCAGTATTCTGGGCCAGCGGTGCCATTGTGATCACATAACTGGCATGTGGCAGAGCCAGGTCATCAGCCACAGGACAGCACCGGGCATATGACAGGGATGTGCCCTTGTGATGTGTCCAGGGTGGCTGGGACCAGGCCAGCTCTGGCCTGACCTGCCTGTGCTGCTTGCTCGAAACTCCAGGCCGAGGGGACAGAGGCAGGTGAAAGCCTGGTCACCAGGGAGGGCACTCTCTTCTGGAGCAGAGGACCCAGGCCCGTGCGTGACCCCTGTGGAGGTGGGGCCTGCCTGGAAGGGGTGGGTGTTGGGGCTTGACCTGGAGGGAGAGGGGTGTGCTGGTCCACCCTTCTTGCTCCCAGTCTCTCTCTGTTCCACCACATTGTAAGGATCTCTGCCCCAGGAACTCCAGTTTGAGCCCACCATGTGCTTCCACTTTCCAGTTGACCACCCACGAACAGACTGAGACCTTCGGAAACTGTAATCTACAACAAATCTTTCTTAAGTTGTGGATGCCGGGTATTCAGTCACAGCGACGAGAAAATCACTAACACCCTCCACCACCCCAGGCCACTCAGGGCAGGGGCAAAGGTGCCAGGAGACACAAGTTGGGGCACAACAGGGAATCCCCGCCCCTCTGAGGGGGCTCTGGATGGATCCTGAGGAAGGGCCTGGGAAGCCAGACCAGACCACGCAGCGGGCTCAGGTGCCGCGACTTCCTCCGAAGGTGTGGGACCTTAGTCACTTCTCCCTTAGGCCTGGTTTCCCAGCTGCCATGTGGGCCACGCAGTTCACAACTCAGATCCATCCCGAAGATGAGAAAACACCTGTGAGCTGCCCAGGGTGGTGCCTGCACACAGCAAGCACCCTCTAAACGCACAGGACCAAAGAGCAGGTGCCAGGCCTGGCCCCTCAGGAACAAGCCTGGGGTGAGTTCGTCCCGGTGCTTGGAGGGACGCAGATCTGCCCCATGGACAGCGTAGGACGGGGGCTTGTTCCTGGCCTGAAGTCAGACCGAGCTTCCTGCGGGATGAAAAGTCCCAGCCCGGCACGGTAGGGGCCAGGCAGTGGGGAGTGGGGCTCAGGAGGGAGGGTGAGGACTTCCGTCCCAGGAGAGAGGACTGCCTGAGGACAGGCGAGGCCCTGGGTGAAACGCCTGTTGCGGGAGGCAACAGAGCCTGTGTCCTCCGGCCTCGTGGCCCGCTGAGTCTGTGGTCCACAGCCCACTGCTCGCTGCGTCTCACCGCCCGCTGCCTCCCCGCAGCCCCTCCTGTGGCCGGAGCCTGCCTCACGCTCAGCTGCTCACCTGCAAGAGAACTTCCCGAGGCGGCAGCATCCAGTCCTGACCCCTCTGTCCGCTGCCTGGCAAACACCTGCTCATCCCGGGAGCCTCCGGGCCTCTCAGCAAAGTGTTGCTTCCTCCTCCAGGCCCTGGGGGACCCTCCCATGACCGAGCGGCCTGGGCCCCTCCTTTTAAGCCATGGGGGTGGGGGAGAGCTGGAGTCTGACCAAGAAAGACAACAACAGGGAGGCCGGGCGACGGTGCAGCGTGAGCTGGGGCGTGTGTCCACGCTGCCACGTCCCAGCCTCGCTCCCCCTGGGCCCAGCGTCCCTCCCAGACAGATGGAGGACTTGCTTGTGGGCCGACCGGTCTCCCGGGCCTCCCTGTCCTGGCCAAGGATGGTGATGTTAAATGGGGGCACAGAATCCTGGACCCTGGCAGTCCGCAGTGCCCAGCCACCCCCAACTGTGACCCTGTTTTCTCTGTGAGGACACCGAGGGTCGAGCCCTTCCCCAGGCCAGCCCCACACCCCTGTTCCAGCTGCTCTGTGCCTGGTCCCAGGGACACCTCCACTACCGGACCACCCGAGAAGCCCCTTCCAACTGAGGCAGGAGGATGCTCTGTAGTGACGGCAGCTGGCTGGGCAGGGCCTCCCTATGTGACCTTGGCCAGTGGCGTGAGCTCTCTGTGCCTCAGTTTCCCATTGCACCCTCACAAGATGAGGAAGAGACCTCCTGCCGGGAAGCAGTGAGGAGCAGGTGAGCTCCTAGCACACACCTGGTAAGTTGGTTATTCTCAGCCCTTGGCCTGCAGCCCCTAGCTGTGACTTTGCCAAAGCCCAAGTGGCCAGGGTGAGGTCAAGGCCACCAGCCTTGAGGAGCTGAGGCCCCAGACACCTCTTCCACCGCAGGCCCACCCTCCAGCTCAGGGAGGCCATGCCAGGCGCAGGGCAGCCTTCTTACCGCTTGCCGCCCAGCCCCAACACCCCCACTCACTCATCACAGGACACCGGCTCAGCAAAGGCGCGAGTAGGGTAGACAGGCACCAGGCACGCTTAGAGGGACCGGACGGGAGGGCGTGAACAGCCAGGAGACTGAGAGGACCGAGACAGTGGGAGGAAGGGAGCCAGGAGAGCCGGTGGGGAGGGAGTGCCCGCAGCCACAGGAGACCCGGCAGGTCAGAGACTCAGACAAAGGATGGAGAGAGAACAAGGAGGCGGCGGGTGGGCACAGAGGGAAAAGGCCCGGAGTCAGAGAGAGCGGGGCCCGGAGGCCGGGCAACATGGAGGGACCAGGAACCTCAGGCACAGCCCGCCATCCCCACCCTCCCTGCCGTACCTTTGGGTCTCCGCCTCACCACGCCCAGCCGCCACTTGAGCGACAGGGCCAGCATCCTGCAGTGGCCCGGGGCAGGCTGGGTCTGTGGGGCTGGGCTGGCTGGCACTGGTCTACACCAGCCTCCTGCCCGGGAGCCCAGCGCCCAACGGCTCTTGGCTGCACGCTTCCTCCTCCCTCCCGGAGTTGCTAAAATAATCCTCCAGAGCCGCAAGAGGAGCCTGCCCTCCCCATCCTTCTCCCCACTGCTGCCAGAATCCCAGCCCTCGACTCCCAGGGGGCTCCAGCTGCGCACCCTCCCTCCGCAAGTGCTCTCCTGGTCCACCCCGCCCCTGCTAGAAACACCTGCTGCCCCTGCTGCACTCCCTCCTCCGCGCCCTCCTCCCTGTCTTCCTGCCCCTCCCCTCCCGTCCCCACCTCCTTCCTCTGCTCTGGGGGCTGCTGGGGTCTCTGGGCCTTTGCGTGGGTTCTGCCTCGATGGTGGGTCCCTGCCTCACTGTGGGACTGCCGGCCTTGCTGGCTGTGGCCCCACCTGCTGGTCCCCTGATCCTCTCCAGATGGGTCCCAAGACCCCACGGGGGCCTGAAGCTCAGACATTCTCAAATCCATCCAACATTATAGGCCCCCTGTGGGCCACAGCAAGAAAGGACGGGTGGAGCCCAGGGCAGAGAGCAGCCCTAAAGTCTGTGCAGCTCTGCTCCCCTCCCCGACTCCCAACCATTACAACAGCAGACTCCACACAGCGGCTCCCAGGTCCCTCCCAGGTGCCTCGCGGGCTCCGCACGATGGAGACACACTCTCCCTGCTTGATGGACAAAGAGTCCATGCAGCCGGCAGGATGACGAAGCCAGGGTCAGCAGGTGTGGCCGCAGGAGCGGGGAGAAGTCCCACATCAGCCCCTGTGACCGTGTGAGGTGCCCCTGAGCTCTCAGAAGGAACTGCACTCCTGCCAGCAGAGCCTGTGCATCGAGTGCTTCCAAAAAACTGCTTCCTCTAAAGCCACCATGACTCAGTCGTCCCCTGGCCCCAACCATGACCTGATCTAACCGCCACAGTGGCCCCCTCTCAACACCACAGTCGGGCTACGCTTCTGCCCTCTCAGTACCTCTGGCACGAGATGGAATTCGGGAGAACACCCCATATCAGACCACAGGAAGCCTGGGGCGTGAGGGACCCGGCCAGAGCCTGCCCTCGGCAGGTGCACAGCCAAAGCCGAGTCGTGGGCCATCCGCCTGTGTGCTCACACCACCTGGGCAGGGAGTGCTCCCCAGCCCTCCTGATCTGGAAGCCCCGCACACACGCCCTGCAGGAGCAGGGCCACAGGACCCGTCGCTCATCCCCGCGGCTCTGAAATGCACAGCACAGGACACACAGGCGCCCGGGAAACCGAGGTGTGACAGAAGTGAGTGTCAGTGGTGCTCTCAACATCGTCCCATCTTCTCTTCAGGAGGTTGGGGGATGGGGGTGGATCCCCACCCCACGCAGGAGGCCGCGGGCTGAGCCTGTGAGTTCCTGGAAGGCAGGGTTCCCCGAGGTCTTGGCCACTGGTACGGTCCCAGGCGTCTGCCGGCCCTCAGCCAAGAGTGGGCGGAGGAAGGTCTGTGGTTCAGCCTGGCTCACACTTGGGACAAGACAGAAGCAAAGGCAACCACTTTGAGCAGGGTCCGACTCCTCAGGCGTGAGGGCCCCGGCCCACTCCTCTATGCCACCCAGCATGGGACCCCAGAGAGCCAGACCCAGGGGCCTCCAGGAGCGGGTCCTTCAGCAGTGCCCACCTCGGGAAGCCCCTGCAGCCCACCTGAGGGAGTCTGCCTTGCCTGAGGCAGGCTTTGTGCCCAGTGGCCCAGTCTCCTGGTAGCGCACCACCCTGCCCCTGCGCCAAATGGCCTGTGGGACTACCTGCCACCCGCAGCCCAGATATGTGTCATGCCACCCCAGACCATGAATGCAGCAGGCAGGCATGCATCTGGGCCTCCGGGATCTGTGGCAGGGACATTTCTCAGGGAATTCCCGGCTCTAGAATAAGTTTTCCTTGCCAGGTGGTGAGGGGAAGCATGTGTTGGATTGGCAGCTGGCTGTCAGGAGGGTTCCATGTTACCTGGGGGCCCCAGCCTGGAAACCAGGGTCTGTCCTTGTGGCCATGCATAGCCCTCTGCTAGGACCAGGGCCTCAGTGCTAGAGAGGCTGAGCCAAAGCCACCTGCTAATTTGAGACCCTGGGCAAGGAAACTCTCCCAACACCTTGTGCTTTTGTAAAGTTACGTGAGTCCTAGGACGTCAACTTTGACCAGCCACCTTGGAAGGCTGTGCCACACTGCGTGCTGGGCGTCGGTCACCTAAGCCAGCAAGCAGGATAAGTATTTGCTGTGGCTACAGAGGCCCGGAAGAAATTCCTAGAAAGCTCCACTGGAAACAACCAACCATGCCCAGCTACCACGGGAGGGAATCCTTCACCAGGGTGCTTGGAGGGAGGCTTTGCTTGTTTGCTTTGGTGGTGCCAGGACGGAGCCCCAGGCCGCCCTCCTGCTAGGCGAGGGCTCCACCGCAGAGCTGCAGCCCAGCCCTTTTTCTTTCATTTTGAGACAGTCTCTCTGCCTTAGGGTGGGGACTGTGGCACAGTGTCCCAGAGAGGAGAGCAGAAAAGGCTAGCTCAGCCTGCCAGATCTTCTGAGGAAAGCTACAGGCGTGTATTTTTATGTGAAAATCCCCCTTTACATTTATAATTTATCAACCACTAGTTCTTGTGCTGTGGTTGTCGAGCCCGGTGTGTTCACTGGTTTCGTGTTGGCAGCTTCTACTCCCTTCCCCCCGTCCCTCGCTCACACCCCTTTCTCTCTCCATGGACTCTACCTTACTTTCTTCTGCCTCTCTTTTACTTTGTTCTAGTTTTATTTTCTCATACTAGAGAAACCATGCTATACTTAACCTTCTGTGCTGATTCATTTCAAACAATTGATTATTTAAGCCAATATCTAACTAGACCTATCTGTAAGCTAGGCGTAACTTATCTGCTCTCCGTAATGTGGCCCTGATCCATTTTTGCAGAACTGTGCCCTCCCTCCCCCCGGTACCCAGGGCAGTGTCCCAACAGAGGTGGGAGCCGTGCTCCCACGGTGCCCTCTCCGCGCGGGCCATCCTGGAGAGGGAGGGAGCTGAGCCTTGCCCTGGGGAGATCCACTCTCAGCCAAGACGAGCACCAAAGGGCTCCGCAAAAGCCACGAGCGGGCCTCAGCCCTCAAACCCCCTTCCAGCGATCAAATCTTGCCCCAAGAGTGCTGCTCCTCAAATCCCGACTCTGCTCCTTACTCCTGCGTGCCTTCTGCAAGTCACTTGAACTCTCTGTCTCGGTTTCCTCCTCACCTGACAAGTGGGATTGGGAGTAGTTCCATACCTGAGGTCTGTTGATCTGTGGCGGGAGTAGCCCAGGCGTGGCAGGCAGAAAAACCCTCAGCACTGCCTGTGGGTCCCGAGCCTGATACCACTCACTCGAGTCCCCACCCGTCATCACACCAGCAGCCGCCACGTCCTTGGGGGCTCCCACTCTCCCCCTGTACCCCACTAGACCACAGGCCATCAGCACGGGCCATCTCCTGATTCTCTCCAGAAAGAGACTGAGACCCCAGTGCGTCAAGCAAGAGCTGGGAGGTTACTCCAGGAACCCGGGAAGACCCAGGCGTGAATGCTCGTGAGTGGACCTGCAGACACCTGTCCCCACGCACAGGGAGGAGACCTGGAGGTGGCAGAAGGCCATTTACTTCTATTTCAATTTACTTCTATTTTCTCAGGGGGCAGAAAACCTTATTTAAGTAGAGAAGACCTCTGTTGGCACTCCAGCACCTGAACCTAGAACAGAGAAGTCAAGGGGGGGAGGGGACACGGGTCTCCGTCCTCACCAACTGGGTTGCGTCGGGCCTCAAAAGGGGCAGGGGAGGTGGAGACGCACGCACGGAGGAAGCCACGCTTTCCACGGTCCCGACACTGGGTTATTTTTATGTGTCTTATTTTGCAAGCCTGCCTGGGCAGCTGCCACCAACAGCCAGCTGCAAAGAAATTGCTGGATGGTTTGCGTTTCCCTGTTGCCTTTCCGAGAGGCAAGAATGTGGGCTCCAGGTCCTTCTGCACAGAAAGCGCCTCGTTCTTCTTGCAGCCTTCTTGGCTAGGCAGGGTGGACAGGGGTGGGTGGTTCTGCAGAGCAGCATCACCCCGGGGAATGATCCTCCTGCTCCAAGTCGTGTGTGCATTTTTGGAGGCACAAGGAGACGCCGAATTCGGCTCAGTGTCAACATGGCAATCCCTAAAGCCAACTGAGGTTCCTGGGGCATCTCCGGCCCCTCCCACGTAACGGCCCTTGGTCCCCATCACCTATGATCACCCCTCGGGCCCTATCGGGCCCTGAGCCGATGTTGGCAGGAGAAGGTTCATTCGCCCCAGACGACGCTTTGTTCAAGTCTCGCGCGCACACACAGGAGACCGCGCGCACGCGCACGCCGACGCCCGCCGCTGGGCCTGGGCAGCACCACCCAGGGCGCCCACCCGCAGAGGCCTTCGTGCCCTCGGCCTGCGGTTCTGGCAGGGGGCGAGCAGCGGCGCGGGCAGCCAATCAAACGCCGCCCCGGCGTCTTCCCGCCGTAGCCTAGGCAACCGGCGCAGGGAGGCCGGCTAGCTGGGCACCGCGGGGACACGCACAGGCCGGCGGTCGCGGACTCGCACGTCCCGAGCAGCGGGCCACGTCGGTCAGCACCGTGGACAGGGCCCGGGCCGCCGCCCCGCCGCCCCGCTCCTCGCCGCCGCGGGATCCCAGCCCGGCGCCCGCCCCCGCGGCCACCCGCCCTGCTCCCGGCGGCTCGCCTCCTTCTCTCGCCTCCGCGCGCCCCTCTCCGGAGGCCCAGCCCGCTGCGCCCAGCCCGCGTCCCCGCGGGCAGAGATGGCCCCTTCCAGCGCCGAAGCCTCCCGCCAGGGCGGCGGTCTCGGCCGGCCCGGCCGGGGCACCGCGCGCTCTTCGCCCTTTGCTCCCCGGAGTGTGAACTGCGCTCCCCACTGGGTCCCTGGCACCCGGAGCGGTGGGAGGATAGAAGTTTTCTCCTCACGGCGCCTCCTTCCCGTCTGTCCCGGGTGACCCGGAGCGCCGGTAAAACGGCACCGTCAAACCAGCTGCCTGACACCCCACGGGGCATCTGGGGGGGTCTGAGGGCGCCTCGAGCCCTCACCACCCGGAGTCCAGCAGAGACCTGAGCTAAAGACCAGCCGCCCCGTGGTGAGGCCACATCCCGGGGTGGGGCCGGGGGTCCTCCTGAAGCTTTGGCTGTGGAGAGCGGAAGAAGGCATGTCGCCGTCTGCAGGACTCCGGGGTCAGGGTTCCCCCGGGCGCACGCCCCTCGGCACACAACCCCCAAGAGCGTTATGAAGGGGAACCTCGGCCCCGAGGCCGCTTGTATCTCTCCTCCTCCAGGGGCACCGCCAGCTTTCGGCTCTGAGCCCGGGGTGTCCCGGCATGGGCATGTGTAGGCTCATCAGTAGGACACTGAGTCTCCACCCAAGGGCAAGGCCGCGAGAGGGACGCGCCTCGTGGGCGCCCCAGCCCTGCAGCGAGGGGCCCCACGCAGCCACCACAAGCCAGAGCCCTCACGGCTGGAGCTCCCTGCTGACCGGCGGGAGCACCTGAACATCTCCCCAAATCGAGGCGGGGCAAGAGCTGTGACGACGCTAGGACGCAGAGGCACAGCTGCCTTCCACCCGCCCGCTCTCCACTCTCGGGGCCACGTCCACTGTGACGCCACGGCCCTTGGAGGAGTCCGAGGTGGGTGTGCGGCTGCCCGCCCTCCGTCTCCCGAGGCCTCCGTCGGGAGCGGTGCTCCGGGCTGCCCTGCAGCCTTTGGCATGGTGGCCTGGCCTCTGCCCAGACGGACCTTCACCCAGAGTCCCTCCTCTGAAACCCCGCCTGTGGCAGCCAGTCTTCCTACGGCCAGAGAAAGACAAGAGTTCATCACCTCGGCACCCCTACACACACGCGTGGCGCTGAACTCAGGGTTCCGTCCCACCCAAGGTTTCCCCGGGCCCCTCCCAGGTGACTGGCACGGAGGGCACATCACCAGGCCCCTGTGCCTCATGCCTGCCCACCACCTGCCCCACTGCATCAGCACCAGGCCCATGTGACTTCTGTCACACACGCACATACACGCACATGCACACAGAAGCACACAAGGGCGGGGGTGGTCCCCGAGCGGGGCCCTCACTTCAGAGCCTGCTCTGCCCGGTGTATGGGGCAGAGCCAGGTTCCTCGTGATCCTGTGGGTTAAAACAGAAGGGAGCCTCAGCCAGAGGGATGGCTGTCCCACTTCTGACGGGGTCACCCCAGACCGGAGGGTGGCAGCTGGGGCCTGACTGAACTCCTCGGCTCCTCTGGGCACACCCTGGTGCCCCGGGGACAGAGCGTCTGCTTCCTTCCTCCTTCAAAGCCAGGCCCCGGGGCCGGGGTGCCTGCCACCCAGCTGGGTACTTGGGCACCTGCGATGGCCCAGCGGGTCTGGGAGAGACGGTCCTCTGCTTCCGCAGGGCCAACGTGGGTGAGGGGAGCAGCAAGAACGAAATGGGTCCGTTCCGGGGCTGGAGAGGCGGGAGTGGAGACTGCCCAGGGCCTGGTCCCCGCGCCCCACCTGCAGGCTGCGTGACCTTGGGAAACGCCTCTCTGGGTAGGTCCTCCCCGGGTGGCAGGCCAGGGGCTGGCTGTGCTGGTGACGGTGGCCGGTCACAGTCCCGGGCACCCGGGAGGCCTGGCTGGGGTGACGCCCACTCAGTACCAGGCAGGGGCAAACTTTCTTTGCGGATGGAGCGGACGCCCTGCGGAGCCCTTGCCCCGGACAACAGGTCCCGGAGGGAGGGGACACCGCAGCGCTGCGGCAGGAGCCGACGCGAGCACATGAGCGCACCCCGCGCTGGCCCGCACAAACGCGCGCGCACGCAGACACACAACTTGAGAGCGCACACCCGCGCCCGGCCGGCCCCTCGCGGCTCCGGGACAGGACAGGGCCGCCGCCTCCGGGGCACCGCCGTGCCCGCAAAGTTGGGCAGGGTCCCCGCCCCGCTGCGCCAACGGGCCGCAGGGACAGAGGACGTGGGGCCGGTCAGCGCGACCTGGGGGCCTCGGCACCGGCCGCCGCCGCAGCCCGGCCCAGCCGCCCGCCCCACGCCCGCCCGGCAGCCGCGGCCCGATCGCGCCCACGCTCCCCACGGCCCCGCAGCCGCCGCGGCCCGCGCCCTACCTTCGTCTGGCAGCCGCTGCAGGCACAGCGCCAGGCCCCGCCGCCAGCCCCGCATCCCGGCCGCGCGGGCGGAGCTCCGGCCGCCAGCGACGCCAGCCCGGTCCCGGGGGCGGGCGGCGCCCGGACCCGCGACACTGCCGCCTGCAGCCCCGCGCGGCCCCAGCGGCTCGGCTCCCGCCCACGTGGCCGGCCGCCGCCTATTGGGGCGGGCGACAGGGAGGGCCGGGAAGGCAGGAGGGAGCTCGAGCGGGCCGGGCGGGTTGAGGAGTAAACGCGGAGCCATGGCGGGCGCGGGGTGACCGCGGAGGCCGGCATGGGCCCGGGCCGGAACCGCGCCCGGGCGGCCGGGGGAGGGGGGTCTGTCCTCCCGCTGCCTGCTGGGAGCTGGGGTCTGAACACCAGGAAGGACGGGGAGGGGGCAGCGCTCGTCCTGCCAGTCTCCCCATGGCAGGGGCGCCATGTGCCGGACTCGTGCGCGGCCCAGAGGCCAGCTACTATGCAGCCGGGAAGATGAGGGAGGCCCTGGCTGCGGCCTCTGCGGGTGGCAGTGGCGGTGGCAGCCACGAGAGCGCGGCCTGTGCCGGCGTGGCTGGCGGTCAGGTGCCCTCCTCTGGGGCACTAAGGCCCTCTGGCAGGTGGGCCACAGGCTGAGGGAGAGCATCTCGAACGTGTGTCCCTCCCCCTAGAAATGTGAAAACTTTCAAACCAGCAAGGTTGTAAAGCAGCGTCAGAGAGCTCTGGCTGGGGTGGAGCTGGGTGGGAGGGCACCCTGCCTCCCTGCCTCCCTGGGGCGTTCAAGGCCCTGGGCTGCAGCCCCGGTGCCTCAGACGAGTGCGAGCACCCACAGACAGGGTGGCTACTTTCCCACCCAGCCGCCGGCTTGTGTGCTGGACACGCCCCCCCCCGCTCCCCGCCACCCAGCTCGCTGGGACGGTCTCACTGGCCAGCGGAGAGTGACGTGCCCGGCCCTGTGCGGAGCGTGTCCCACCCCGAGGGCCACCAAGGCCTGGATCCCCATCTCCGGGGCCCTCGGCCCCTGATCTCCCCATCTACACGGAGGGAGTTCGGTGGTGGAGTCCTGGGCTGTGCGACCCTTGGAACGTCAGCCTTCGGAGCAGCACCTACAAGGAAGGGTGCTCTATCAGCCCCCCAATTTATAAGGTTTATACCATCAGCCTGACTCGACAAACAGAGTCACTGGGACTCGGAGGAGTTAAACATCTTTCTCCGGACACACAGCAAGGAATAGCAGGCAGACGTTTGCGCCCGGACCTGCACTCAGACTTCACTGCCCGCAAAGTCCGACTGAGACACCTGTCGTTTACTCACCTCCTGAGGCGCCCTCGGGTCCTCCGCCAGCCTTGTACTGACCCTGACTTGCTCATGACTCAGTCGGCCGTACACAGGCGCAGGGTATGGGGAGGGACGGGGCCAGAGCTCGCCCCAGTGGCCGGTAATCGCTAACCAGGAAGGCAGGCTCCGGGCAGCAGCAGGGTTGTGGACCCTCCGCCTGCCCCAGCTGGAGAGTCTCTGCTGCTGGATGCCCCCTGGGAGAAACACAGAGCCAGGGCTGAGAACAGGAGGCCGGCCAGGAAGGCCAAGGAGGAGCCGCGGTCAGGACGAGGGTATCCAGCTCCCTACCTGCAGAACAGGACTCAGAGGCCGGCCTCAAGTCTCTGCCAAGGCCTCAGCTGGAGAGACTTGGGTAGGATGGGTTGGACACAGAGTGAGCCATTGCTGATGCCAGGAGCTAGATTCCTGAGGTGGAACCCGCATCCTGAATGCCCAGCCTGGCATCTCCAGGGAGCCGGGGCTTCCTCACAGAGTGGTGGCCTCAGAGGGTCCACTTCTCACGTGATTCCAACAGCAAGGATCCCTGCAGCTTGTGGGGAAGCTGCAGGCCCTCATATGACCCAGCCTCTGAGAACACATCTATGGCCTACCCTCCACCGAAGCCCCCACAGCTGCCCAACCCCAGGGCTGGCAGGGGCACCACTGCCCATTGGAGAGAATCCAGGGCTGCTGCTTTAGAAATACTGGGGAGACCCGGAGGGAGGAGGGGACCACCGGCCGATGCCCTGGCTTTTCCAACGCTCCTCTGTCCTTTCCTTTCAGGTGCTTGCTGTGACGCCCAGGCTGGCCTCTGTCTGCTATGCTCCAGGGGCCCCCTGCCTTAGCCCCATGTCCGTCACCACACCCTTGGGTCCAGTCCTGATAAGCCATGTGAGTGCACACACGTGCACGTCGGCAGGGAGTGGACGTGTACGTGAGCTTGCATGTAGGGAAGTAGAGAATACTGCTAAATATTAGTGGGTACAGGTTAAAAAAATGGTTTCTCCTCTCAATAACAAAATTGGGGATGGGCTGGAGGAGTAGCACAGCAGTTCTAGCACTTGTCTAGCAGGTGCCAGGCCCCAAGTTCAGTTCCCCAGCACCACATATGCTGCGTGTGATGGCGCATGCCTGGAATCCCTGCACTTGAGGGGCTGAGCCGGGGGGCTGTTGTCAGTTTGAGACCAACCTGGACTATGTAGTGAGGTCAGGACCAGACTGGCCTACAGAGTGAGACCCTGCTCAAGAAGGAAAAAAAAAAAAAAAAAAAAAAAAAAGAACAAAGGTGGGTATGGCTCGGTGGTTAAAGCTCTTGCCTAGCATACTGAGAACCCTGGGTTTGGTTCCCTGGTGCCACACAAAAATTAGCCAGTCATGGTGGTACCTGCCTGTAATCCCAGTACTTGGGAGGGTAAGGCAGGAGGATTACCATGACTTTGAGACACACTTGAGTTGCAGAATGAACTTAGAACCAGCCTGGACTACAGAATGAGACTCTGTCTCAAAATTTTTTTTTTTTTTTTGTCCAGCTGGGCCCAGGGATGATGCAGGCCTTTAATCCTAGCACTTTGAGAGGCTGAGGCTAGAAGATCATGAGTTTGTACAGTTCAGTGCAAATGCCCTGGGCTCAATCCCCAGTGCCACAAGAAAAGGAATAAATTTGACCTTGGTTAACTCATCAGCTCTGCTAACCCAGAACCCAGATGAAGGCAGAATGTACCCCAGTCACCAGGTTACATGGCTTGGAGGAAAACACCCCTGGCTAGCGCGTTATAGACGCCCACCAGATGCTGCCCTCCTGTGCTTTTCCATGTGTGTGCGACTACTCCCAGGGTGCACGTATCCCTGTGCTTTTCTCTGTGTGTGTGTGTGTGTGTGTGTGTGTGTGTGTGTGTGTGTGTGAGATGGCTTCCATGGGGGACGCAGGGGGCAGATATCAGCTCTGGAAAGGTGAGTCCATGGAGATACGCAGTATGGTTCTCATCCCTGGACCTGTGGGAGTCATCTGGGACAAAGGCCTGGCTCTGGGGCAGGGTCCCAGGTGACACCAAGGTCCCATAGCCAAGGGTAAATTTCAGATTTCAGTCAAACTCACGTGCCTTGTGGTTATTGCTCAGGAGGCACCAGGAGACGCAGCTCTGCCACAGCAACCTCTGGAAGGTGAGAAGCAGGGACTGTACAGGATAGCAGCCATTCCTTCAGGTTAGAGGACTGTGCCCATCCTACAAAAGGGGAAACTGAGGCACCCAGAGCAGAGACTTGCCCATGGCCACACAAGGCACGTGCCGGAGGGCCTGGAGGTGAACCTGGGCACATCCGAAAGGCTCCCATTCATTTGAGGTGAGGTTCCGCCCCTTTTCTGGTATGCCGGGGGCCAGAGCGCCTTGGGTTTGGGGTGCTCATATTTTTGAACATTTTCACATGTATAATGAGATGTCTGGGGGAAGAGCCCAACGCTAAACAAGAGATTCGTTTTTGTTGCACATGTGCCTTATGTGTATAGGCCGAAGTTAATTTTATTCAGTGTTTGTGATGATTCTTTTTTTTTACATGAAACCAACTTTCATGGTGTGGAATTTTCGAATTTTCTATGTGTGGTATCATGTTAGCACTCAAAAAGTTGGGACCATTTGGGGTTTTGGATTATTTGCACTAGAGTTTCTCCCCTGGCCTGAACCTGGGTGAACGAGCGGGCAGGCACCATGAGCGCTCATGGTCACCTGTGTCTCCTCCCTGAGTGCGCAGGCAGGATACTACTGTGATTCCCCATTGCCAGTTTCTGGAGCCAGGCACCAAGTGCAACAGAGTTCAACACCTCCAAGCCCCCTGCCTGGCGCCTCCAACTCTCCCCAGGCTCTGCCACCTGACCACAGCCTCCCGTGGCCTCTGGCCATGCACAGATGTCCGCGGCCTGCAGAACAGCGCTTCTAGGGCACGGACAGTCCTCACACAGCTGGGGCACAGGCTCTGGCTATGTCCGTAGCCAAAGCTGAGGCTGCGTGGAAGGTGCCAGCATTTGCAGGCCGCCTGGGGGATGCAGGAGTGAAAGACTATCATCACAGCAGCGGAGGAAGCGGAAGCCCACGGGGCGCACTGTCTGCGCCCCTCGCGCTCCAGTCTGCTCAGGGAGACAGGCACTAATCAAGTGATAAAAGGGAGCACCTGGTACCAAGCCCGCCGCAGTGGGGTGTGCGGGCTGGTAAGTGGGCTCTGCAGCAAGCTGCTGCCCCGCGGCTCGGCCAGCCTCACACCCTCCCCTCCTGGCTTCCACCCACCTGGCGACCCAGGTGAGATGCATGGGGAGTGGGCACGTGCCTTGCCCTACTAGAGCGACCCTCCCTTCGGCCACATCAGTGATTGGTCGGAGATGCACACGGGACCTAGGTCTGGCCAATGAGATTCAATTCTGGGACTTCCTAGAGTAGGCCGGGAGAGGGAAGGAAGTTCTTGCTGTTGGGGCCTCTAATTAGAAGGCCAGAAATCTGGAGCTGCTACGGGGAGCCCCAGGGGAGAGCTCACCTGAGCCTGGAGCCCACCGAGGAAAGGCAAGGATTTGCCAAGAGACAGTTTCCTGGTAAAGCCACTTGAGACCCTAGAGGGGCTGCACCTGAGGCCAGATGCCCCGGGCTTTTCTGTTGCTTGAACAGTCACCCTGTTCGGCTCCACTGGTTTTAGGCTCTTTTGTCCACTGCCTGAGCCTGGAGCTCCACGTCCTGGAGAAGTTCAGCAACAGGGCGGTGCCTGCACCTTCAGCAGGTAGGAAAAGGGATATGGAGGCAGGGGGTGTGGTCCTGGGGAGAGGTCAAACCTGGTGCTTCATTTCAGTAAACACGGAGTGTCGCCTCTACCGGCAAGGGCAGGGCAGGCACCTGATGCGCAGCCTTTGGGGGCAGGGGGTGGTGACGCCTCTCCCGGCGGGGAGGCCCACGCGGGCTCCCTGCCTCAGGCTTTGGAGACAGGAGAACAGGAGGGAGGTAAAGAAGGAGGAAGAACAATGAAAGAATGATGAAAGCAAAAAGCTGTGATGGTCTGCGAATGGGCCCACTCTTAAATACCAATGCGTTATTTCATGACTTACCAGTTTTATAGTATCACGTAGTGCGGCATTTTGGTGTTTCTTCAATTGTAAGCATTTGAGTTTGCTTGCTTTTTATTATGAAAGAAAGGCAACTCCATTTTGGAATGTGCCGAAGAGAACAATTTTATCACCTCTTCACCTTACCCAGCTGACGGCATTTTCTGGGACATCCCTGCTGTTTCCCCTGGCTCAGCCCAGGCAGGGTACATGCCAGGGCTACTTCTCAGATGAGCTGGGCCTGTGGCGCTCCGGGAATGGTCTGGTGCTCTGGCTCAGCTCAGTAAATTCAGATAGGACCAGAGTTCTACGTTTCTGAGAAGCTGCAGGGTGGCATCTGGGATCCCAGGTCATACACACCCCCTGTCATGAGAGCCAGGTCAACCCACAGGTGTGCTCAGGGCCATGGCCCTGTCTGTGGATCCTGGCCTTAGGGGTCTCCTGTTGGCCCCCAGATTGGACTAAGGCATCAGGAGGTGTCCCAGGCACCCATGTCTAGCACCGCTGTGACTGGGAAAGTGGTGGAGTTTGAAGGGATGGTTCCTGAGAAATCATGGAGATAGGAGTGACACCACTGGGAGGCCTGCTCCAGAAGGCGCCTCCAAGAGTGGCTCTGGGCTCTCCAGGGAACTTGGCCCCCTGATTCCAGGGTCCTGTCACTGGTGGTGGTGGGGACGCAGGACAGGCCCAGGTAAGGTTGCTCAGGGGCAGGTAACAGTAAGAAATGTCCACTTGGGTCCTCTGCTGCTTCCTCAAGAGGCTCCCTTGCGAGTGAGACCACATATTTGGCAGATGCCGCGTATGTCCAGGGGCATTGGGCCTCTGTCCTGCCCCAGAGTCACAGTGCCTGTTTCCGGCTGAGTTCTAGGATTTTAAGCCTTAAGATGTCTGCTTTCCAGGCACATGCCCCTCATCCCAGCCATGGGGAGGCTGGAGCAGGAGGGCTGCCATGAATTCGAGGCCAATCTGGGCTACCTAGTGAGTTTCGGGATCAACCTGGACTACACAGAGAGACTCTGTCTCAAAAGAGAGAGAGAGAGATGTTTGCCCACGTGTGTGGGTGGAGAGATACTTCCTGCAGGAGTTAAGTCTCCACCACCCCAGGGAAGCCTGGCCCCATTTCTGGCTCACTGTGCAGCTCCTTGCCCCTGATGCCTTGACCTCCCACAGGAAATGAGCCGGTACATCTTTTGTGCAGCCACCAGAATCTGCCCTTCTAATGTCCCTGTGTCACCTTCAGCCCCTCCGCTACACAGAAGGGCTCCCAGCTCCTCCCTTGAGGTCTCTGCTGTGCTGTTCCCTTTGCCTCAGGTATCATTACCTTTATCACCAGAGAAAAAACTTCTATCCGCCCGTCAAAGCTTCAGGCAGAGATCCCCCGTCAGAAGTCTTCCCGGACCCTGACATGTGGAGGCACCCTGTTCCCAGGCCTTCTTAGTGTCTGCACGCATACACATTCCACAGGCGTGAGCTCTAGGTGGCCCTGGCTGAGGGCAAAACCAGACACGAGCTCATAACAAAGCTGGCCGCAGGTACCTTTGGAGCGAAGGATCAAGCTGTGCTGCCGCAGCTGCATCCAGCCATCCACTGGCTCCACAGGGACCCCTCCCGCAGGCATCCCCAGAAGCCCTGGGGCTCCAGCCTTCGTCTCCCAGGTTTGAGGTCAGCTGGAGCCCTTTCCCTCCCAGCAGCCCTACTAGAGTCCCAGAGCTGAGCCTTATTGTTCTACCTTGGGTCACATGATGATCCGTAGATCAATCACTATAGCTGGGGATCAAAAACTCAGGTTGGCCAGCCAAGTCACGTGGCTGCTCCAGGAGCCAGAAGGACTGGAGTGGGTAGACAGATCCCAGAGGCGGAGCCCAAGGCTGCAGCCTTCAGGTACCCTGCGAGGACGTCATTCACAGCCCTTTCCATGCTGTGCTAATGGTCCCCGGGTCTGCCCTCCAAGCGGGCCGCAAGCAAGGGTTCAGAACAGCAGTTTCTCTTGGGGAAGAGCAGTTTACCTGAGTCACTGCGCCAACCTTTTAGGCACCGGCTTGCTGCCTGGCTCACGGACAAAATTCATGGCGCTGAGGTGGACAAGGATTTTTTGAGTGTTCCCTGACAACTTATGAATTCTGCATCCTCTCTGGAGCTCACCTGTCCTGGGGACAGGAGGCCCTTCCCTGACCAGTAAGGGAATGGAGGTGGGTCCCTGAGCAGCTTCTCCAAGGAGACAGAGCAGGTAGTTGATGTCAGGGCCCTCAAGCCCCTCAGGCTCTTCCCAGTAGTTTTCAGAGTTTCTCAATCCAGGGCATGTGGCAGAAAAGATCCAGACCATCTGCCCGTGGGGTTGGGACAGTAGCCTCTGCCCCCGTTTGGGTTTCCTTGGAGGTCGGTGGGGTAGGGTGCACGAGTGGACAGATTTCCTGCAGGGAGGGGGCCCGGCTGGAAGGGAGAGAGGCGACAGGGAAGACTCTGGTACACCAGACTCTGCTTTGGGCAGCTGGGCTAAGGCTACAGAGACCAGTAGCAGCAAGAAGGACAGCGTGGCCATCCTACCTGAGGGTCCAGGGAGCTGGCCCAGTTCTGCTCAACTAACTCAGCCTGCGTCTGGCACTGTGCCCATAGGAACAGGGATCTGCCAGGAAGGCCAGCAGTAAGAAAAGGCCCTGGGCAGCACCAGATGGCAGGCTGCGTGTCTGCAGAGAGGAAGCAGCTCCTAGCAAGCACTGGCAGACGCTGCCAGGGCCTCGTCCTTAAAGCTAGGAACTACATTTCCTGGAAAAACCAGGGCATCTCTGGCCCTCTGTGCTGGAATGCCAGTGGCTGGCCAGCCCAGCCCGGGGGATCAGGGCATGCAGGGCTGCTTCTCCTCCCATCGACATTCATGCTGGTCCCTCGATATTTTAATGTTGCCCAAAGATACTCGCAGTGATGGTGGTGGGGACCCAGGGGGCAGTGCCTGGGCTTGGTGGACAGTGTAGGCAAATAGTTGTCATGGCTCCTAAGGAAACTAGAATGAAATGTTTGAGACACACTGAGAGGAGATGGTACCACTGTGAGCTCAGTGTTCCCTCTCCAAGTGGAAGAAAGGGACCACTGTGCCTGGGTTGATACCTTCTGGAGCCTCAGCCACCACCCTCCCGGGCCTGAGACACAGGGACGCAGTGGCCAGGCTGCCCACTGCAGCTTAGCGCCTTTTGTTTCTTTGAAACTTGGTTTCCTTGTCATGTATAAAATGAGGATAATGCCAAAACCTACTTCAGGCAGAAAGTGAACAGTAATGTGAACTGATTCTTTAAAAAGCAGGTGGAGGGTCTGGGGACCATAGCTCTGTGGTTAAAGCACTTGCATACAAGTGCAAGGGCCTAGGTTCGATTTCCCAGCACCGCAGATGCTGTGTGTGGTGGTACACACCTGTAACCCCCGCGCTCAGGAGGCTAAGGTAGGAGAATCCCTGTGAGTTTGAGGTCAGCCTGTGCTACATAGGACTTCAGAACCAGTCTAGACCATAGTCCTGTCTCAAAATATCCAACATTCACAGATTAGGGGAGGAAAAGTTTATTTTAGCTCACAGGTTCAGAAGGCCACAGTCCATTTGTGGGAGGCCAGCAGTAGTGGAAGCACAGGCAGAGGCCGGGGAGGGGGTGGGGGGAGGCAGATCATCATAGCATTGCCAACAGGAGGCCAGGTCCCAGAGCCAAGGGAGGAAACAGCATGTACCCTTCCAGGTCCTGTCCCAGTGATCTGTCTCTTCCGGGTCCAGCCTCAGTGGTCCACCCCTCCCGGGTCTAAGCACCTAATCCCCCACAGCCCTGTGATCTATAGTCCACCACCCACCTGTAATCCACCACATGCCCACAGGCCACCCCTCCAGACCAGGCCCGCTCTCCTAACCTCACATGGTTCCATAGATTTGCCATAGCATCCGAACACAGGAGTCTTTTGGGGGACGCTCCAGATCCAAACCACAAGAAACACTTTTTCTTTTGGTAAAAGTTTTCACTGGTTCTCTTGGTAAAATTCGCTGTGAAGTTTGACCTTCCAGCCACCAGACAGAAGAGCTAAGTGCATCCAGCTTCTCAGGGCAGATTCTCTTCCTACTCTTTTTACTTTGTGGAACAGAAGTATGTATTAAATTGGTTCCTAGGGCTGGAGGAATGGCACAGCAGTTAAAGTGCTTGCTTTGCAAGCGCAAGGCCCTGAGTTCAATTCCCCAGCACCACATAAAGCTGGGCGTGGTGGCACACGCCTGTAATCCCGGCACTGGGATGCTGCGGCACGATTGAGTCCAAGGCCAGCCTGGGCTACATGGTGAGTTCACGATCAACCTGGGATACAGAACGCGACCCTAATTCAATCAACCAATAGATTTCTATTACATAAAATCTTAGCTTTCTGCCACTGGGACCAAATACCTAATGACCAAAACTTAGAGGAGGGGTATGTGGGCTCACCGTTCCAGAAGTTGGACTGAACTCAGTGGACTCTAAGGCCGGCTAGCCCAGCAGAGGGAAATGCCCGTCACTGCTTCCTGCTACTCCAGGAGGAACTGCAGGGCTGCTTGCCAGCTAGCACCCATCTGCTATGGAGGGGATTGTCAACCGGTCAGCCTGCCCAGGTGCCCCCAGGACCTCCGGGGAGGGCCGTGCATGGACCGGCCTTCAGGGCGCTCTCTCCTGCATGTTTTCATTGCTGCCTTGTTATCAAATATCTTGGCCTTTCTTCACATGCCTTTTAAATCTGTTTTCTCCCATTTGCTAAGGCAGAAGGGCAGAAAAACCTTTCGCCCTAACTCGCACTGTCCCCCCAAAACAACTTTAGAGCAGGGATGTGTTAGTTACCTACTGCTATGTAACAAATATTACAAACTCGGTGGTGTAAAACAACACACAGTAAGACCACTGGCTGCAGGTCGGCTGGGCAGTCCTGGTCTCAGTAGGAGCCGGTGGGAGCATGGTGCAGACCCTCACGGACATTCACAAAAAAATCAAGTCCTCTCTCTCTCTCCCTCTCCCTCTTCCTCTTTCCCCCCCCCCCCTCCCTCTTCCTCTCCCCTGTAGTAGTGAGGATTTCACCCAGGGCCTTCGCACTGAGCTACATCCCCAGAGTCTTTTTTTCATTTTCACATTGAGTCAGAGTCTTGCGAAGCCACAAAGTTGCCTAGGCTGGGCTTGAACTGGTGGCCCTCCTGCTTCAGCCTCCCACAGTACTAGGATCATAGGCCTGCACCGCCGGGCGTGGCTTCAGATCTCACTTTCCAAAATGGGCAGGCCGAGAGCCCTGGGCGCCACGCGCACTACCTCCCCGACAGGCACCACGCTGGCCTGTGTTGGCCATGCAGGGTGACCAGTCCACACCAACCCCAAGGGTGAGGCTCTGGATGGCGAGGGGCCTTGGCAGCACGTCACCCACACAGTTCCTCGCGTGGCAGGGCTGAGCCACCAAGTGGGAACTAATGGCTGACTGTTTACATTTCACCGCCCTTTGGCCACGCCTCTCTGTTGTCTCGTGTCAGAGGAGCCTCGCAGTGTCCAGACCCTCGCAGGTCCAGTCCCACTGTACAAATCAAACCGGCTTCTGGCTGAGCCACATCCTCAAAAAGGCCCGACTCTGTCCCCAGAGAACATCTCACGCTAGCAGCCCCGGGAGCCCTGGAGGCCAGGGCCTGATTCGGTTGAGCTTTTCTTTTCTCTGAATTGCAGGAAGACACCTTTTATTGACGTGGCAGGAAGCAGCATCTCACAAAAATTCGAAGTAGCCAGCAGGTCCTCACCCCCAGAGCGGCAGCAGGCGGCCCCTCAGCCCCACGAGGGTCGAGGGTCAACTGTCCACTTCCCAGGGGAGGCGGGCGTGGGCAAGGGCGTGTTCACACCACAGCCTCCCCACATGGCCTCTGGGCTCTGCCCGGCCCTCCTGCTGCTCTACACAGCTCTCCAATTCCTCGACAGCCAGCCATGTGACATCCCTTGGCACGAGCAGCATGTCTCCACCAGGCTAGGTCGCCCACGCAGAGCCCCACACCTGCGGGAGGGAACACACGCAAGGCAGCAGCCGCGTGCGCCCGGGTGGGGGTGCAGCCATGCGCTTCTGGAGATGTGTGTCCCCGACGCAGCCCCAGGGGAGGGGCGACTGCCCCATGCCTGTCCCCGCTGGCCTGCTCAGGCCCTTGCTCCATGAACCCCAAAGGTAGATGAGAACATCAGGGCTCATTTATGTAAGAGACAGGCTCTTGGCAGGCTGCTCAGGCTGGCACTCAGAGGCCACGGCCTGGAACCTGCCCCTGCTGTGCTCAGTGCTGACACCCCATCAGCATGCCATGCAGCCCCAGACTCCTGGCTGCAGGGACCCACCTGCCTCGGCCTCCTGAGTAACTGTGGCCACCGGTGGGCACTACTGTCCCTGGCAGTCACCGTCTTGAACGTCGTGAACGCAGGCTCAAGAAGATGTGGCAGTAAATGGAAAGCAAAACAAGGCGTGGTTTCCACTCGACACCTTGGCAGCCCTGTGACTAGAGGGGCCCTCCCCTGGGAAGTGGACTCTGAGACCACCCTGCAGATCACGCTGAGCTCAGGGTAGTAACTCTCAAGCCCGGACGTAATCTTCTCCTCATTTGGGTACCTAGGCTGGGGCGGTAAGCCGGGGCCACTCTGTTCTGACCCTAGAGGCACGGAGGACCCACTCTGGCCTCCCTGGCTGTCGGCTCTGGTACTCCCACAGCCCAGGGCAGCTCCACCACCAGCCTCCCCTGCAGACTCCCCCCTCCCACTTTCCAGGCCTCTCCAGCTCAAGGGAGGCTGGATTGTGCTGTTCGGCACTTGCTGGTCGATGTTAAGTGTGGGACTTGAGGACCTGGGGATGGGAAGCTTCGGGTGTGGTGACTTCCGCCACAGCAGTTAGAAACAGGGCTCACACGGGCCACAATACCGGAGCATACTCTGTCTGCTTTCTCTGCATCCTTCAAGTGGGCCTCTCGCCTCTCTCTCTCTCTCTCTCTCCCTCCCTCCCTCCCTCCCTCCCTCTCTCCCCCTCTCTTTCCCTCCCTCCCTCCCCCTCTTCTTCTCCCTCTCCCTCTCTTATTGTTTTTTGAGACATGGTCTCTGCAGTCCAGGCTGGTCCTAAACTCAGGCTGGCCTCATACTCAAGGGACTCCTCCTGTCTCGGCTTCCCAAGTGCTGGCATTGCAGGGGTGTGCCACCGCGCCTGGCCTGGCTCCATCCTCCCCCACAAGATGGCTGCAGGAGCATCTGTCTCTGTCCCAGCTGCCTCAGCAAAAATCCCAAGACCACCCAAGATCATTTAGATACCGTGGCTGTGGTAACATGACTTCTGACCTGGCTCATGTGCAAACTTGAGCCAGAACAGTGTGTGTGGGAGGGTAACTTCCATCTCCTCCACTTTCTGTTGCTGTTAAAAAATATATATATACGTATCTGACACCCAGTGTCAGAGTTACTTCCCATTGCGGAGTCAATACGCAGCAGTCACAGCTTAAGGGCAGAGGGACGTGGTGGAAGGGCTCCTGCTCACATCGATGGTGTGCAGGAAGGGTGGTGAGGAGCCAGCGACAAGAGCGTGCCCTCTCAGGTCCCACCCGAGTGAGCCAGCTCCCCCCAGATCTCACCTCCACACCGCGCAGTCAGTTCATCGCTGGGGCTCCGCTTCTGAGCACCCCCCCGCCGTGCGCCCACACACACCTGCCGTGACCCAGTCCCCTTACAGCAGCCTCACCTCCAACACGGGAGCCTTCTGCAGGGATCTAAACTGCAACACCAGGTCCTTTAGAAAGCTCGGAAGTTCACCTGGCCCCCAGTTCTGTGGGCTGGGAAGTCGGGGGCTTGGCCGGCACCCGTGAGGGCCTGTGCTGCGCTCTGCCACCCGAGGGCGGGACACAGGAGAGCTAGCTCAGCGCTCTTCCTTGCACCTGACATGGACTTACATGGTGAGAGGTTCCAGGTCACGGTTGTCCCAGGTGCTCTGGAGCCAGCCTACATGAGGTGGAACGTCCTGGCTGTGGGAGCGTGTAGCCTGAAGACTGCTCCCCTCCTGGTGGCTGGCAATCAAGGCCAGAGGGAGAGTGGGGCAGGGCCCCAGTATCCCCTTCACAGGCATGCCCGCCTGGCCCTGCCCATTCCTAATGTCCACACAACTCCCAGGAGCCCGAAAGGCCTCACATGCGTCAAGGGATTAATCCACGGAGGAGTCAGAGCCTGCCCCATCCAGCCGCCGCCCCAAGGCCCTCCCTTTGAATGCAGGCACGGGGGGACCAAGAATTCAACACACACATGGGCTACAGCCATCACTTGCTGCTCCAACCACACAGTGGACCAGGGGCTCCTTCTTGGGCTGTCTCCCTGGCACTCGCGTCCTGCCCTGGCCACGGGCCCTCAGCCTTGGCAGCAGGGCACTGGTGCCCTCCCTGTGGGGTGAGTCGAGGGATCCCAGGATGAAAGCCGGGCCTTGTTGTGGGCAGCTGGCCGGACGCCGCTCGCCTGCCTCCCCTGCTCTCACCTTCATGTTTGCTGTAAAATCCTTAAATCTACGTCCCCTTGCTTTTCTGATGGCTCAGCTGTGGCCTGGATGTCCCCTTTGCGAGACCCCTTTCCAGGCTACAGTCTGTGTCAGCTCCATGCAACACCCGAACTCCTCCGGGGACTACCACGCAGCCACCAGGAGCTGAGTTGTCCTGCACATGCCGGGCAGGGCTCTGGGCACAGGAGGCTGTTGTGCCTGTGTTTCCCCAGCCCAAAGCAGGCAAGTCACGCTATAGAACAGGAGTAAGGGTGGGTGGCACGGTCTCTGCAGGGGACAGTCCTGGAGGGGAATTCCAGTTCCTATGGAAGCTGGGCGTCCCTGTACTCTGGCCTCCATCTCCCCGCTGGTTCAAAGGGCACAAGGGCCGTCCCCATTGCCGTGGGGACCGGGTGGCTCAGAATGGGCCTCCACAATGGCCCGCACAAAGCCAGCACGTACGAGGCCTGTGCTATGCATGGGAAGTCAGTGCGGGCCAACGTATCCCCAAGTTGCGTGCTGAGGATGAACCCTGAGGAGCTGGGTGGCAGCGTGAGCCTCCCTGGGCCACGGATGGCTCCCTCCTGCGCACCCCCCTCCCTGGGGCTGGCTCTCCCTCGCTGGATCCAGGAGGGAAGCAGCGTGGTTAGGTGCCTCTTGTGAGAAGCACAGTACCTGGCAGACGTCTGCCAGCTCTATCTGTGTCCATCTAGACCAAGCAGGAAATTAAATTGGGTATCAGGGCGTCTGCAATCAATAGCTCGGAGCCTGAGACTGTGACCGCTGGCTGAAAGGAACATGACCCTCCCCTCTCTTCACAGGGTCTCGCCTCAGACAGTGGGTGGCACCACAGAGGAGCTCTCGTGCCCCTCCTCCAGATAGGTGAGCTGAGAGAGCAGGGGACATGGAAGGGTGGTGGGCAGACAGGGCCTGCCCACTGGAAGGGGCGGAGGGTGTCCGGTCAGCAGCTGCCTGCGGCCTCGGGGAGGCTGCCAACCTTCCCAAGTTTCCCTATCCGCAGAGTCCAAGCACTTCAGGCTTCCGCGTTTCTTTCTTCCTACTGACACAGGGCTTTCCCCCTCTGCGTGTTTGCGTGTTTTGCGTGTAGTGCTGCCCTTCCCCTGAGAGCCCTCTGCTGCTTCTCCTCTTCCCGCAGCACTGGGACTGAGTCTAGGGCCTTCCCTCTGGATCCCCAGCCCTTTCTGTGTTTTAGTTTTATTTTTTAGTGTTGAGTCCCTAAGTTGCCCAAGCTGGGCTCGACCTCACAGTCTTCCTGGCTCTGCCTCTGAGAGTGCTGGGGTCACAGGGTGCTGGGGTGACAGGCCCAGTGCATCCATTCTGGATGGAGCGCTCGTGCTCAGAGCAGTGCTTTCCATGTGGCCGTGACGTGGGACACAGGCACCGTGGGGTGCCACACAGCCTGGAAGGGGGGAGCCCTGCCGTCTCCAACACAGTTGAATTATCCTCCCTGAAATCACCCGGACCAGGACGGAAGGGGCAGGAGCGGAGAGGGGCGATCATGCCGGGGGTGGGGTGAGGAGCACGGGGTTCTGAGACGGGCCAGGCCAGTGAGCCGGCGTGATGCCCAGCCCAGAGAGGAGGCCGAAATTACTAACGCCGCATTGTGTATTAAAATTGCTAATGAGCAGGCTTTAAACACTTTAGACACAATAAAAACACGTCGGGGATAAATCTGCTTTAGGCTGATGCACTCGCGGTCGTAAAAAATTCATCAGAACATCATACTGTGCCCCATAAATATACACAACTACTACTTACTAATTTTAAAAAAAATTTTTTTCGAGACAAGGTCTTGCTCTGTAGTCCAGGCTGGTCCTGAACTCACTTCGTAGCTGGGTTGACCTCAAACTCAAGGCAATCCTCCTCCTCAGCCTCCCGAGTGCTGGGATCACAGGTGTGTGCCACCATGCCCAGCTTATGGGGTGCTGAGGGACTGAACGCAGGGCTGTGTGCTTGCTAGACAGGGGCTCTAATCCCTGAGCTACTGCCCCAGCCGTAACTAACAAACCTTAATGATACACAGAGCACCGCCTGAGAGTGGAGGGCAGGCAGGGCGCAAAGGCACCTGTGGGGGGCCTCCGAGAAGGCCCTGTGGGGGACCCCCGAGGAGGCCCGGCTGCGGCCAGCCCGTGGTCGCCAGTCATCCGGACGCCATGCGGGGCGAGCTGTGCCCCAGATCACAGTCCTCCCTGCTCACACTGAGAAAACCGTGGGGGGAGTCAAATTAGAGCGAGTGCTGCCAAAGTCCCACCCACCCCCTGAGAAGGGGCCAGGTCATCCGGAAGAGGGCTCGGGCGGGGCTTTGGCCCCTGGGTGTCCCGGAGGCCTGGTCCCCAGGAAATTGGCCTTCGGGATACCTTGAGGGGGACAGTGGGACGTGGTCCTTCCTGTCTCTCTCTCCTGCTGCCACAGGCTCCTGCCGTGATGGCTGCCTCTCCACGGCCCTGGACTGTACCCCACAAGTGTCAGCCCCACAAGTCCTTCTTCCCACGGGGTGACCTTCCTCACAGCCCCCTTTCCATGGCTGACAGAAGCTGGCAGATATGCTCTTGCTGTTAGATGAGCCCAGAGCCCACTGAAGGCCCTGGCCAGGAGATAGTGCCCAGGTCCACCCAGCCAGACCTGGGGAGGACACAGGCCAGATCTGTCTGTGCAGTAGCTGGCAAAAATTTCTTTAATTCCAGTGGTTCTCTCTTCACTCGGTTGGCTGTTTTCTTTGTTGTACAGAAGCTTTTTAATTTGATGTAGTCGTGCTTCTTGATTCGTGGAGTTACCTCGTGGGCTTTGGATGCTATGTCTCCAAGGGTTTTGCCTCTGTTTTCTTTCAACAATTTCAGTGTTTCCATTTTAATATCTAGGTCTCTGACCCCTTTTGGTTTTATTTTGGTACGTAGTGAACGATGTGGGTCTATGTCCATTCTTCTGCTTGGGGCTAGCCAGCTTCCCCACGATCATTTGTTAGACAGGCCATCTTTACTCCAACATTTGTTTTTGGCCCGTGGCTGAAGGTCAGATGGGTGAAGTTCCCGGGGATGTCTCTGCATCCTCCATTCTGTTCCATTGGTCTGCTTGTCTGTTTTTGTGCCAATACCATGTTGTTTTTATCACTGTTGTTTTGTAATATAATTTGTTATCTGGTATGGTGATCACTCCTGCTTTTTTTTCTGTTGTTTAGAATTGTTTTGGCTATTCTGAGTCTCTTGTGGTTCCATATGCATTTTTGGATTATTTTTAAGTTCTGTGAAAAATGCTGTTGGTATCTTGATTGGGATTGCATTGAATCTACATTTCAGTTTTGGTAGTACAGCCATTTTGACAATACTGGTTCTGCCCACACAGGAACAGGGAATGTTTTTGCATTTTCTAATGTCTTCAATTTCTTTTTCAGAATACAATCATTTTTATTGTAGAGGTCCTTCACTTAGGTTGATTCCTAGGTATTTAATTTTCTTTGAGATTACTGTGAATGAGATTATTTTTCTGATCTCTTTCTCTGTGTTTTCATTGCTGCTGTAGAGGAACGCTACTGACCTTTGTGTATTAATTTCATATCCTGTAACTTGGTTTATTAGTTCCAGAGTCTTCTGGTAGAGTTTTTGGGGTCCTCTATATAAAAAGGATCGTGTTATCTGCAGATAAGGATAGTCCAACTTCCTTCTTTCCTATGCATATTCCCTTTTTTTCCAGTCTGTTGCTTGGTTGCTCTGGCTAAGGTTTCAAGCACCACATTGAACAGAAGTGGTGAGAGGGGCACCCTTGTCTTGCTCTTGACTTGAGGGGAAAGGCTTTCAGTTTTTCCTCATTCAAGATGATGTTGGCCATAGGACTGTCAGAAGTTACTTTTATCAGCTTGAGGTAAGATCCTTCTGTACCTATTTTCATAAGAGTTTTGACCAGGAAGGGATGTTGTATCTTGTCAGAGTCTTTCCCTGCATCTATTGAAATTATCATGTGGTTTTTGGTATATTATATTAATCGATTTACATATGTTTAACCAGCCTTGCATCCCTGGGATAAAGCCAACTTGGTCATGGTGTATGATCCTTTTAATAATTTGTTGCATTCTGTTTGCTAGTATCTTATTAAGAATTTTGCATCCATATTCATTAAGAAAATTGGTTCATATTTTCTTTCTTCATTGGATCTTTATCTGCGTTGGGGAATCAAGGTGATACTTGCTTTCAGGAAGGAATTGTCCGTGTTTCTTCTACTTCAATTTCATGGAAGAGTTTGAGAAGTATTGGTATTCTCTGACGATCTGAGAGAATTCTGTGGTGAATCTGTCGAGTCCTGGTCTTTTCTTTGTTTGTAGATCCTTTATTACTGCTTCAGTTTTACCCCCAGTTCTTTCTCTATTCAGAGTTTTTTTAATCTTCTAGATTCAATTTTGGTATATCATACGTGTCTAGGAATTTATTCAGTTTTTCCGACTTCTTTAATTTATTGTAATACAGATTTTCAAAATACTTTCTCATAATCTTCTGGATTTCAACAGTGTTGTCATTTCACCTTTTTCATTTCTAATTGCATTGATTTTTTTCTTTCCGTGTTTTGGTGCATTTGTCTAGAGGTTTGTCAATCTTATTTAACCTTTTGAAGAAAGAACTCTGACTCATTGATCTTTTGTACTTTGGGGGTTGGTTGCTGTTATTTTGATCAGTTTCATTGATCTCCACTCTGATTCTTACTCTTTCCTTCTTTCTGCTACTTTTGGATTTAGCTTGCGGTTTTTTTTTTTCTGTAGGACTTTGAGCTGAATTGTTAGATTGTTTATTTGGGGTTGCTTTGCTGCCTTTATACGTGCATTCATTTCTATAAGTTTCCCTCTCAGTACTGCTTTCATTGTGCATCCAATGCCATTTGACTGTAGGACACATTTTTATGTCTTTCCTAGTTTTCTTGTGATCCATTGCTTGTTTGAGAATGTATTATTTAAACTTCATGTACTTATCCAGTTTTTATAGGTTCCTTTGCTGTTTATTTCTAGTTTCATTCCACTGTGATCTGAAAGTCTACAAGAAATTATTTCAATTCTTTTGTATTTGTTTTGTCTTACGTTCAAGGATATGGTCTATTTTAGAAAAAAAAATCCCATGTGCTGTTGCGAAAAAGGTATATTCTGTAGCTGTTGGGTAGAACACTCTGTAGATATGTATTAAGTCCATTTATTCCAAGGTATGATTTAGCTCTGGGTTTTTTTGTTAATTCTTTTTGTCCGGTTGACCTATTTGTGACGGTAGAGCATTGAAGTACCCTAGTATGATTGTGCTGGGGTCTACTTGACCTTTCGTGTCCAGTTATTTCCATTTTATGTAACTGGGTATGCCTACCCTGGGAATACACATGTGTATAATTGTGAGCTCTTTCTGTTGGATTGTTCCTCTCGTCAGGATAGTGTGTCCCTGTCTGTCTCTTCTGATCTGCTTTGGTTCAAAGTCTGCAGTGTCTGAGAAGAGTACGGCTGCTCCTGTTTGTTTATGGGCTCCGTTAGGATGTAGTAGTTTCCATTCTTTTACCTTCAGTCTCTGTGCTTCTTTGTGGATGAGGTGTGTCTCTTGCAGACAACAGATAGTTGATTTTATTTTTTGATCCACACTGCCAGTCTGTGTCTTTTGATTGGTGAGTTAAGACCATTAGCATTGAGTGTAATGATTGTAAGATTTTTATGCAATCCTATCATTGTCCTATTCTCCTAGTGTTGGCTCTTTTTTCTCATTATACTTTTCCTTCCCTCCATATTCTTTGGTGCTGCCCCTCTCTCTGTTTCCCTCTAACATTCCTTCAAGTATTTTCTGCAATGTTGGGATAATGGCTGCAGATTTCTTTAGGGTTTCTTGGTCATGAAAATTTTCTACTTCTTTAATTTTTAAGGATATCTGGTCTGGATATAACAGCCTAGGTTGACACTTGTTTTCTTTTAAGTCTTGAAAGACTTCCCTCTAGGCTTTCCTGGCCTTTGAGAAATCTGCAGTAATTTGAATGGCTTGCTTTGGTAAAATAATGTTTGTTTTCTCTTATTGTTTTTAATATTCTCTCTGTATTAAATTTCTGAGGTTTTCATTATGATGTGTCATGGTGAGGTTCTTCTCTGATTAAGGTTATTTGGTGTTCTATAAGCTTCTTTTATGTGAATATTAATTTTTTCCCCAGGTGCTGTGGTTTGGGTCTGTAGTTTTCCCTGAAAGTCTCGTGTGTTTAGATGTAGTGGGGGTAACTATAGAACCATGTGCTGTTGGGCGGTGAGGCCCAGCTGGATGTTGGGGGCTTAATCTGGAGGGATTGTTGAGATTGAGGGCTGACGAGGGCAGAACTTCAGGTGTGTGTTATTGACTTGTAGGCCAGGAAGTAAGAGAGAGGCGCCCATCCTGGGTGTGGGAGGTCCAACTGGCAGCTTGAACTACCTAAAGGAAGGAAAAATAAACATTGTCACGGCTTGTTCCTGGGAAGCCTCAGGCCTTCCCTGAGCCTCCAGACATGGGTTTGTCCCTGCTTTGCTCGGCTTCTGTCTGCAGTGCTGTGAGCAGCTCTCCAGCCCCTGCCATGTGCTTCCACTGTCGCTGGCTGCCCGTGAACAGACTGTGTGAGGCCTTCTGAAGCTGGGAGCTGAAATAAATCTTTCCTCCCTTAAGCTGTGGATGTCAGTTATTTTGTCCCAGCGACAAGAACATAACTAAGACACTGGATTTGGGAAATGTTCTGCCCTGATTTCAGCGAACGACTCCCTATAGCTTTGTGCTATCGTCTGCTGCTCCTCTCACACCTGTAATTCCGAGGTTCGTCCTCTCCGAGTCACCCTTCAGCTGTTGCATCCAGCTACTGTGCCCACTTCTCGATTTGGTGTCATGCCTGATCATGGCGTTCATTTCATCAACCTTATCTTCAGAGTCTGAAATTTTGTCCTCACCGTGTTTGAGCTGGCTTCTCCTGTTTTCAGATGAATTTCTCATATCCTGATCTTCAGCTAGATTTCCTTTCAAATTTTCTACTTTGTTATCAAAATATTTGTTCATGTCTTGCATTGTCTTATTTAATCTCAGCCAGCTTTTTATTTATGTCTTCTATATACTCAGTAAACTTTGTATTCATTAGGACCATTATTTGCTTAGTAAATTCCTCATTAAAATCACTCATCATGACTTGCATTTATTTAGATATTTCTTGTTTGAACTGACTGTTCACATACACCAGCTGGTCCACTTGGTTGTCATTCTGCAGTGAAAGTGAAACCCTCATGGCCTCTGGGCACAGCCACACACAACAGAAATTATTTTCTTTCTGGATGCCTAAGATCTGACTAGCCTCATTGCCAAGAGCTGTCTGGGCAAGGAAAAGGAAGCACTTAGTCTCTACCTGCCTGACTTTTCTCCCCCCCTCTTGTTACTCAAATGAAATCAGCTCACATTGCCTCCTCTCTCTACAAGAATATACAGATAATGAGCTCAAGGTCTCTGCGCACTCTCCAACTTGGCTCCATCACCTGCCACCCAGGAAATGACTTCTGGCATATCCTTTAACCTCTTGGGCCTCTTCTGTAATATGGAGGGAAAAACTCTACCTCTGAGATTTTCGTAAGGATTAAATAAAACCATCCACACAAAAAGTTGGATCCTGGAACCAATGTGCTTTCTAACATTCTGACATCCTATTTGAAGTACCATGTTCCTCTTCACAATTGCTTACTAAATAGCTACATCTTGTGTGAGTATAGTTTTACTTATTTATTTATTTATTTACTTTGAGACAGAGTCTCCCTATGAAGCCCAGGCTAGCCTTGGACTCATGGAAATCCTCCTGCCTCATGCTCCTGAGTACCGGGATTACCAGCTTAAGTTTTATTTTAATAATATGCTACACAAGGTCATTAAGCGCCAATATACTTTTAATACTCAGTTATCCAACCTCCAGTACAGTTATACCTCTTCTTCTCTTATCACAGACAGTGGCTTTACAAAGTCACACACATGCCTGACATGTGCTAAAGTGTTAGTGTGACGCTAAGGCGTTACTAAAGTGTAGTCTTTATTATCTGCATCCGCTCCTCTTGCTGCTATAAAAACTTACTACAGATACAGTGGCGCAAAATGTAAATTTTTTCTTTTCTACTTCTGGAGATGAAAGTCTGAGAGGAGCTGCCTAAGGCTAAAGGTCAGCTGTTGGCTGAGCTGTTCTCCCATGGAAGTCAGGATGAGGGGCTACGCTGTACTCTTCTCCAGCAGCCTGCGGCTCTGCTCCCACCTCCCACCTTAAAGCCTTGGCTGTAGCATCTCTTGACCCCTCTGTGCTTCCCCCTTACAAGGGCCCTGTGGTTACACTGGGCCACCCTCATAATCCTGGCTGACATTTCCATCTCAGTGTCTTTAGTCACACTTGAAACTCTCAATACTCACAGATTCTGGAGATTGGAAGTTAGAAATCTTAGGGGTTTGGGTACCATAGCTATTAGTATTTCTAAAGAAACTAGCTGATTTAATCTTCATTTAACCCTTTATTATGGTTGAAATTTAAAAGGTCTTCCAAACTGCTTGTGTTCAGAGGTCAGGCTTTTGGAAGGTGATATGATAATGGCGCTTTCCTCATCCACCGATGGGGTCATGACTGAACGTGCTGTTAGGACATGGTGCCTGGCTGGAGGTGGGTCGCTGCAGTGAGATATGTGTGGAAAGGTATATTCTTGTCTGCAGTGCCTCATTTCTCTCTGTGTGCGAGGTAAGCAGCTATCCTTCCCCATGCGGTTTCTGCTGTGGGAACCAGCCAACCTGTGGGCTGAACCCTGTGAAACTGAGCCAAACTTAAACCTCTCCTTTATTCAGTGTTAGGCACTGTGTCCCAGTGATGGGAAAGTGATTAAGACACTCGTTGAAGTAGGTAAGAGTATCCTTCCCATTTGCAAACCAAGGCAGAGAGAGGTTAAGGGCCCACCTGAGCTTACACCCCAGTATGTGGGGAAGCAGTATTCCAACCAGGATGCCACAGGCTGGAAGTGTCACTTGGTGGTTAGCACACTCGCCTCGCACACTCAAGGCCCTTGGCTCATTCCCCAGCCCCATATAAAGATTAGCCAGCTATGGTGGCATACACCTGTAATCCCATCACTTGGCAGACTGAGGCCGGAAGATTGCCAGAGTTTCAAGAGCAGCCTGGGCTACTTGGTGAGCTCAGGGCCAGGAAGGAAAAATAAAAATACCAAATAGGAAGATGGTCCTGGAGCTTCTGGAGGTCCTGTTTCTACCAGCTTAAATAGGAGATGTGGCCCAAAACAGGCATTCCATTAATGTTAGCTATTATTTCTATGATCAGGGTAGTAATTCTAACCCCACATGATTTTACTGACTGTAAAAAGTAACAGGGAAGTGGGACTCACACAACAGGTCTTAGCCCAGTACTTTTTTCTTTCCTAACTAAATTCTCGATTTTTTAAGTGGGTCGATGAGACATTGTGCAGCGATGTTACTCAGCCACCATCTTGAAGGAAAGTCCTTTTCTTTTTTTTTTTCACAGTTTTAAAAAATCCACCGTAGTCGTCATCAGGAAGACTGCGTGTTATCCTTCTCAAGATGGCGCCATCCTCCTCCACCACATAACCTTCCCACTCAAGATGGCGTCCATTGCGCAGAAGCCATCCTACGCCCTTCTAAAGATGGCGTCAGCGCTCTTTATTCTGCGCGCCCTTCAGGTTGACCTGAGGCATCATCTTCAACGCGGACACGCTCTGACCTTTCCAAGATGGAGGCGAGCATCAGGCGCACGCGCACGGCCGTTCTCACGCTGGCGCGGAGGACGTCAACGCGCGCAAGCGCAGAGCCGCCGTCCCAGGCGCTTCCGGCTGCGCCGCCCGCGGAGCTGCCGGTCGCCGGTTCCTCCGGAAGTGCTGGCCGTGGGGCGGACCCTCGGGGCGCCCATGGACCGGCGGAAGAAGCCCCTGGATGTGGCGGCGTCCTCGGTGAGTGCGCGCGGCGCGGCGCGGCGCGGCGCTCAGGCTTCCTGCCTGCGCAGACGGGAGTCCCGGCCCCGCCGGCGTCCCGCCGGGCGCCCTCGCGGGTCGGGCCGGGCCGGCGCCCCGCGCCGCCGGGCCTTTCGGGGGCGTCCCCGCGCCCCGCGCTGCGTTCTGGCGGCCGCGCCGCCCCGGGAGTGGGCGCTGGGGCGCAGAGGAGCCCCGAGGAGGCGGTCGGGAGCCCAGGACGGCTGTCGGTCGTGGCGCCCACCGACCGCCGGCGGGTTGCGGCGCAGGAGTCGTGGTGGCAGTGCCTCCCGGGAATGACACGTGTCTGAGCGTTTTTCTTTTGGGACTCAGAAGTAAGTCGTAGGATAGGAAAGTACGTGGCTGGAAGATTAGTGGAAGGAGGAATGGTGAAAGTCGTCCATTTTTAAAAAAAGAATTTAGTATATTAGGGCCTGGAATGAATGGTCCTTATGAACATTCGAACCGCCGTTACTTTTGTGTGTCACAACTTTGTTTTTTATACTGGAGTTGAGCCGAGGGCCTTCACACTGAGCGACATTTCTATCCCTTTCTTAATTAAAAATAATTTCCCTCTGTAGTCCAGTCTGGTGCTGATCTTTTTATGGGGCCGAGGCTAGCCTAGAACTCAAAACAGTCCTCCTGCCTCAGCCTCGGGAGTCCTGGGATTATAGGCACACGTTACCGGTGTGATACTGGGGAATCAAACCCAGGGCTTTACACCTGCTAGGCGCGGACTTTAACCACTGAGTTAAGCACCTGGCCTTCATTTTTTATTTTGAAACAGTGTCTCACTAAGTTGCCTGGACTGGACTTCAATTTGTGCTCTTCCTGCGTCAGCCTCCCAGAGTGCTGGGATTAAGGGAAGGCACCACTGTGCCTGGTTATTTTTTTTTCCAAAATAGAAATCATTAAGTCATTTTTTATTTTCCTTTCATATCACATGCTAAATCTCTGGTTTACAAATGTCTGTAGAGGTAAGCAGTTGTACCCAGACCCCTAACATCCTTTTTGTAGAGCATGCTGCTGTGACGTACAGCTGTGGATGTGGAGGACACCAAACTCAGGGTCACACTCAGTCTGCTTTATTTCTGGCTGTTAAAATATTGCTTACCTTTTGAAACTCAGCTTAAACTTTCCTGCGATCACTTGGACAGAGAAAGTATTCTGTACCTAACCTTTCACGCTCCTTTATTTCACTCTGATGTGTCTTCCCCTTTCCCCCTCCCCCTCCACCCCTTGATTAAAGCCAGGGCCTTTGCACTGAGCTACATCTCTAAGGCATCCCCCTCCTTTTTTTTTTTTTTAAGACAGGGTCTTGCTATGTAGTCCAGGCTGGCTCTGAATTCACTATGTAACTGTCGTAGGTTGTTCTTGAACTCACAGCAGTCCTGCCACCGCCTCCCAAGTGCTGAGATGACAGGCATATGACCCCAGGCCCAGTTTATGTGGTGCAAGGGAATTGAATCCGGGACCTTGCGCTTGGCTAAGCAAGTGCTGTAATCACTGTGTTATTCCGCGAGCCCCCCCCCCCCTTTTTTTTTTTCCTTTTGAGACAGGGTCTGGTTTGCAGGGTTCCCCAGGCTGAGGTAGAGATTATGATCGTCTTGCCTGAGCTTCCCAGACTGCGGGGACTCTAGGTGTGCACCACCATACCTGCCTCCTAATGTCGTTTCTTACGTGTCTTATATCTTACTGGTATTAAAGTTACCTTTCTTATTAGAGTGAGGCTTTCAGAAGCCGGGAGTGTGCCCAGTGTGTCTTTGTCTCCTGTTCGCCAAGGTTGAGTGCCAGGTACAAGCCAGGTGCTCAGAGTTGCTGAGTGAAACGTCTTTCTGAAGGGGTAATGCACCATGATAGTGCCACCACAGGGAAGGAGCTTCATAGTGTTATTGAAGGACTCTGGATGTAAGAAACACAGTGGACATCTGTTCCCTTCTTATCCCGAGGGAGGCCTGTAGTGTTGGAAGTAGAGATGCATTTGTTGCAATTAACTCTGTTTGATTTTATATTGGAGCCTGCATTTAAACATTGAATTTTGTGCTGTTGTTTAGAACAAGTTAAACTCTTGCTTTGAGAATTGCAGTAATTTGGAAAAACAATCAATAGCTAGAATTTAATAATTTTTTTTTTTAAGTTGGTAGATCTTAAGGCTGAACTTTTCCGAAAACAAGAAGAATTCAAACAAGAAAAACTTCTGAAAGATTCGGGAGTTTTGGGAAAACCAAAGACAACTAATAAGGTAAAAATAAAATCTAGTAAGCTTCATTAAGTCCAACAGGGAGAATCATACCGCACTTAGGATTATGAAAGTGTCGGTGACACTTATATGTATAAATATGAAGGATAAAAATCCCTGTCTTATATTTGAACATTTGCATGAAACGTGTTAAATATTAAACTAGAAATAAGTAAGATTATTTAAAAGCATATTGGGATGCCCTACTTAGGATGCCTTTTGCAAAAGGACATGCTATGCATAAGTAGGTTGTTCACATTCTAACAGAAGATAATGTTACATAGGTATTCTGTATCCGGAGATAAGTAGTTAGTTAATGTGGAAGTCCTACAAAAACATCAGACGCTTTAAGAATTTTACGTGGTTTTCTTATTTCACAAGTAATGGTGTCTGCTATCTGCATTACTAATTCTTTGTAATATGTACATTTTCATTGGAATCTTGGATTAGATTGTGATATTTAGGAAGTAAAAGAGAATTAACTCTCTGAAGTGATACATAGAAATTCATTGTACATTTTAGGGCTTTCCTTGGTCTCAGCTTTCCTGTGTACAGTCAGTATTTCTAGGAGACAGCCGTTAAAAGATACTCATGTTGATGCACAAGTCCAGATTATTTTTGCAATCACATGACAGTTGTTTTGTCCTTTTGAATTGTTCTTCAGAAACCAAGTGTCTGGAGCAAGCAGAATACAGGAGTTTCAGGTCGAGCTGAGAAAGATGCAGAACAAAAGATTGAGGAACAGAAGACTTTAGACAAAGCAAGGTACAGCTAAACTCTGAAAAACATCCCAATCATTGAGGCTATCCATGCCAGGAAATGAATGCTCGGATTTCACTGGTCTTGATTTAAAGATTCCATGTATATTGCCCACCTGCCAGGTACTCTGTAATACAACATACAGTGTGCCTGGTATTTGAGGATATGGTTCCAGGACCCTCCTCTTCCTGCAGACTCCAAAATCTGAGAGTTTCTTAGATAATGACAGTATTCGCATTTTGCCCATCCTATGCTCCAGTAACAAGGTAACTTGTTACTGATAATGAGTGGTTACTGTGTGAACAGCTACACTGTAGCATTTAGGAAGTAATGGCAAGAACACGTCCATTCACTTTGGAAACAGCCAGCCATTGTAGGCCTGACTGTGGCACATGGTAGCACCGGTGTAATGGTTTTTTTCTGAATGTTTTGGATTCCCAGTTAAATGTCAGGCTGTGGATTCTGGCCATGGAAGGCAAATTTTTCTCAAAATAGTAAAATTTGCTTTTTACTTGTTGTCTTTTTAAAGATTAAAACACAGGCTCAGTTTAAAAGGTGAAACAATCCCACTCTGAGTTTTTGTCAGACACCGACATTATCATAATTTGTCATTGTGTTTGTTTTTTTTGCGGACATAGGAATCGAGTACAGGCCTGGCATGCTAGGCAAGCCCTTCCTATTGAGTTATACCCTTTCGCCATCAATAAATTTTTGAGAAAGTGACCCCAAGGTGTGGTTCTGGGCTAGGTGTTGTGACATTTAGCTTTTAGAGACTAAATATTTTTCTCCAAATCAACAGACATGCATAAAGCCAGAAGAAGGGGACAGTGGATGCTCCTGTACTTTTTAGTTCACCAGTTAATGTCACATCAGTGCTCCTTCTTTCTTTTCTCCTTTTCTGTCCCTCCTTTCCTCTCTCCCTTTCTCTCTGTCCTCTCTTCTTGCATTTCTCCCTCCCTTTCTGTGTCCCCTCACCGTGTCTCTACGTGTTTCGATACCTTATCTGGAAATATTTCAACATATATCTTGTGAGAACAAGGACATGATCCTATATGATCACAATGCTGCCATCATACGCAAGAAAGTTAGTGCTGAAAAAAGTAGTATTGATTCTGTGGTCCATATTTCAGATTTTTTAAAACTGCAGGTTCCAGAGATTACACATTAGGGGTAGTTTTCCAAGCTCTGTAGTCCCTTGTAGTCTGGAACAAGTCCCTCTCTTGCCTTTCTGGGGTTTCTTGGGCTTTTATGGTTTTGACAGCCAGGACCTCATTGAGGCACTGTCTCTTCCACTGGGAGAGGCTTCAGGGGTTTTTGGTGAGACATGGAGGAGATGTGCTCCCCGCTTGTCACCCTCAGCCCACGTGGAGGCTTCTCAGGTCTTTTTGGGTTGTGAGTAAAGGTAATAGGCTAGTCGCTTGGTTAAGATGGGCCTGAAAGTGCCTGGCAGTGGTCAACAGGACCTGTGCGGCCACTTGGTGCGCTGAGTGTCCTGCCCGCTACACATTCCTTCTCTCTAGGCTGTCGTCTTACAACTGATGAATTGGGTCGAAATGATGATTTTTTTTTTGACTCTTCCTTTCTGCCTGGCGGCCGTCTCACCAGTGTCCCTGGTCCCCGTTGTCTCCCGTGTCTGCCCTGCCATCTTTCTGTCGTTGTGTTGTGCTGCTCCCTCCTTCGCTCCCACCAAGCGACACAGCCTTTCCTGGAGCCCGTGGCCACTTGGCCCACCACTTTCCCTCTGCCCTGTGTGCCTCCTCTGGTTGCTGCTGCTTGCTGCTCCAGCCTTAGCCCCTCTGTCCCCTTCAGAGAACGCCCCATCCAGCAGGCATGCCACTCTGTCCTGATACTGTTTTATGTTTTGTTTTTAATTTTTTGTTAAAGTTTTGTTACAACACTGTGAGTCTGTGATGACACAGCTTGCTTCATTACAACTTTCCTGAGATGGAGCAGTTCATGTGAGTCGCCTGCCGATGTGTGACGGGGCTCCGTGTGGCGCCTGGCTCCCCTCTGGCACAGAGTTTCTCGTGGCCTGAACTCCCTCCATTCTTTTGTCTGTTGTCTCTCCCACTCTGGCTGCCACCGCATAAGTACTTCATGCCATCCTTGTCATTCCGTGCCTGGCGGAGTTCACTTAGCAAGTTCCCTCCGTGTTCCTCTGTGTTGTCTGATGACAGGTTTCTGCCACTTGAGCCTGCGTGGTGTTCCACCGTGTACATGAATCGCATGCTCTTTAGCCAGTGCTTGGCTGACAGACACCTGGCTTGCTTCCACGTCGCCACTCTAGAATGGGGCCCCCGTGAGGTTTGCCTTGTCCCTCCATGTGTGGCATGTAGGAAGCAGGCAGTAAATACGTGAAGGTCAGATGTGGAAGATGTATGAGAAAGGGTCATCCTTCTGCGGCAGAGGAGGGTGGTGAAGATGATGTGGCTGTGTTATCTGACTGGTCTTCATGACTGCTCTCACGACAGTGCTGTTTCGCTTTTCCATCTATCTGGGAATTGAGGCATAGAAAGGGTAAATTTCTTGCCACAGCCATGGGACTTGGGCACTTAATAGCCTGTAGATGCCTCGAGAAGTGAAACTGCCTGCTCATGCAGGTGCAGGGGCTCTAATCCCAGCCCCTGAGAGAATGAAGCAGCGCTGTCACATGATTTTGAGTTTGAACTCAGTCTGGGCCCCTTAGCGACCTAGCAAGACCCTGTCTCAAAAGTAAAAAAGAAAAAGGGCTGGAGGGATGTAGACCATTTGCCAAGACAATGCATCCCATCCCCAGTGCCACAGAGCCAAACCGCCCGCTGTGAGCCTGTGTCGGCACTGTCTTTGTGGGGCCTGCCTTATCGTTTTCATCATTACGCTTTTGTAGGATAAAAACTTGATGCTACCTCACCCAGTCTGTGCCCACTAAAAACATCACCACAGTTAAAGCAAGAGGCCGATTTATTGAAATGCCAAGAATTTTGTTTTGTATGTTTGATTACATGTTTTTTCAACAGTGTGTCATGAACATATTATTCTCGCTCTTTAAAATAGATGCTGTATTTTATAAAGATCTGTAAGACGCTAGTCCAGATCCCTGAGAGAAGCCTCATAAGCCACCGGTGACCAGAATTGTATCTAGAAACAAGGGAGGCAGAAAGTTTTGCCCTGAATTTGGTGATCCTTTTTGTAGGTTGCAATAAAAAGTGTTTTGTTTGGATACATCTCTGGTTTTTGGTGTGTGTTACATTAGCTCGGTCCATCCACTTCCTTGTTCAGGAGGTGCCCCACGAGCGGCCACTGTGCACCAGGTGCTGCTGTAGGCACTAAATCTTCATGAGGGGGAGAAGAGATCAGGCATGCCACTCAGGGGTGGGGGTCCCCACTGATGTGGGCAGTGTTAGGCCAGGAGTTAAGGGCATGATAGCCCACCAGAAGGGACATTTGCAAGACCATTCTAATGCTTGTTTTGATGTGTTTTTCTTCTTAGGGAAAAATTGGAAGAAAAGGCCAAGTTATATGAAAAAATGACTAAAGGAGACTTTATAGGTAAGTAAAAACTTTATCTTCTGTAATTCAGATAGATTTTTGATACTATGTTATTTCCTCAAATAACTAAGAATAGGGAGAAATTTAAAAAATAAGATCAAAACCCTGCTTTCTCTGGCCACACAGGTAGAAGGAAATCCAGTCGTTCACCTGCTGCCTGGTGGGTGCTAGACCCTGTGTTGGGTGCGGGAGGGGCAGGCAGGGGCAGGTTCAGGGTCTCTGCCCTTGCCCAAGGGCAGTGTGACTATGTGGAGGAAGAGCACTGATGGGGCAGAGTGAGGAAACGGGGTCCGAGTGGGGCACCACCATGACAGCTTTGTTCAAGGAAAAAACGGACTGAACCCATGGTGGAGCCTTGTGCTGGGGTCGTGTCCTTTTCCCTGTTTTTCCTGCCTTTGGCTTTTTGTGATGTACTTATAATAATAAAATTCCTTTTCTTCAGTAAGCAGCAGAAGAGGTTAGGGCAGCAGACATTCCATTTCCAGAGGCAGAAAAAGTGATTGTGGTCAGGAGATGGTGGCTTTGGTATGAGCCCCAGGGCTCTGGGGACCGGAGAAAGAAGAGACCCTGCTGGGAGGGTAGGGAGAGCAGGGTGCATCTTGGCAAAGGCTGGAGCCCACCAGGGCCTCCCTGCCCCGTCTGACTGGGCCTGGTGTAGCAAGAAAGGCTGCTGGCCCTGAGCCACTGCTGCCTACCGTTCCCCCGTGGCGAGGAGCTGGTGTAGCAATGGCCAGCATTTGGCACGGCCATGTGCTGCGGGAAGGGTTCCCATCTCCCTTTAAGAAGCAGCAGGATGGCTGGGACGCCTGTAACCCACCTCGGAGAGGAAGCACCTCTTACTCCTTGAGGTACTTTGTGGCTTACGAAACTCTTTTCTCTCTGATTCGGACTGTCCTTCCATTTTTGATTTAGCAACTGGGTTAAAAGCATGTGGGTGTGGGGTGAGTTGTTGAGGCTAGCAGACCACCTCCTCCGAGGCCTTTTGGGGCAGGCTGGTTTTTGGAACCTTGGTTCTCTCCATGCCTGATGCAGTTAGGGCATTGTCACGTGGGCGAGCCTGGTACCTGCTTAGAGTAGCTCAGATCCAGCGTAAATCTGCTCAGAACTTGCCATGGCGTTACCTGGGAAGGCTGGAGCTCTCCTGGGTTAAACACCACTGTCAGGTGGTCTAGCCCCCTGAGGAATCACGGGGGTCTTGGACTGTGAGGATAGGCAGTGTCTTACACATCTCTCCGCCCTGTAGAGCGGGCCGTGGGCCTTGTCTGGAAGCAGGAGCCATTGGCTTGAAGAGAGCCCCAGTGACTTCACTCAGTCCTAGCGCCACAGCAGCATAGCAAGGGCTGGTTGACATGTGCTGCATGTTGGTCTCCTCGATGGTAGGAGACGTGCCAGTCTGCCGCTGTGGTATGGAATTAGCCGCTGGTTGCTCACAGTCGGCTGCCTGTGTTGTATGAGGTGGTGCAAGAAGGTGATACTTCTCCTTTAAGTACTACTCACCTGTGCTAATGAAGCTACAGGAAATTCATGATGTGTGTTTTAAGACTGCTTACAGGTTCTCTGTCAGGCGTGTGGTCCCTACAGTCTGGGTACACTTTCCTGTCAGACCGTTGTTTCCCACGACCTGGTTAGAGCTCCCCTGTCAGGCATAACGTTCTCACTCCTGACTGTGGCGTCCCTGTCGGGTATGGGCTCTGCCTTGGAGCCCTTGCTCCTGTAGAGTGCCACCTGGTGAGCGGCATCGCGACGCTGGGACTGCCCGTGTGATTTCCCGCTGTGATGTCAAGAACCTGACATAGATTTTTGTGTCCTAGATGAAGAAGTCGAAGATATGTACCTTGTGGACTTCACACAGAAGATCATAGACAGACGCAGAGAAATGGAGGTGCTGTGTCCCAGCAGGGTCCCCCGGGAAGCTGAGGAGAGGGACGAGGATGAGGACCTTCCCGCGGATGACGTGCCTCCTCCCCGGGACTCCAGTGAAGAGTGGTGGGTAGTGTTATGGCGTGTCCAGGAGGCGACCTCAGCCTGGTATGACGGAGTGATCCTGGGTGATTGTGACCAGACCATTCGTTCCTCCTTCTGTCTCTCAGTATTCCCTGTCTTGAGAGCCATGTAGGTGAGAGGGGATTCGTTATTGCAGGTGTAAAGCAGTAGCTCCAATGCAGGGATAACGACAATATTTATAATGACTGAGTCCTGTGTGTGCCCAGCCTAGTGCCAGGCCCAGGTTGCTGACTCATCAGTGCCAAAGCTACGTTTAGGCAGAGGCATGCTCATCTATTGCCATGCCAGGGCCATGCCAGGGCCTTGCCAGCATCCTGGTGCAGTTGTGGAGAGCTGCTCCGTTTCCAGCAGGAGGAAGCTGGCGGGTGGGTGCATAAGCCCTGCTGTGGCTGAAGTGTGGTATGGGCACCACGGACCTGGACAGTCCCGGTTGCCACCCTCTACTACTTGTGTGACCTTGGTCACTCCTGACCTCTGTGGCCCCATTTCCTCATCTGTGAAGCAGAGTTGGTGTTGCTTCCTTGCCACGGTACTTGCCATAACCCTTCTAACCAGTTGTACTTTGTAAAGCTTATTTGAGTCTGCCTGAGTTCTGCTTGCACATAGGTGAAGAATGGAGGAACCGAGCCAGTGTTCTCCCTCCAGAGAGCCTTGAGCCACCCTCTGCCTGTGATTGTGCCATTTAGATCCTTGTTGAGTGGCTTGGAACTGCTGGGAAGGGTGCTTGTGTTCTGACCACGCACACCCCGCCCATAGCCTCCCTGAGCCTCAGGTGTCCTCATGGGGCATTACTGCTCAGAAAATGCGGAGGAGACATCCTGGCATGGCTCTGCTGACCCCAGATGGTGACTTTTCTGTGCGAGGTGGCATGACTGTTGACTCCAGGTGTTGATCTTTTTGGGCCTTTGCCTCTATGGGCAGTCATGCATGAGCTGAAGAGTGCAGTGTGCTTCTGTAGGGGCAGAACACCCACACCTTCCTGCTGCTGAGGGGCTCCGTTGTCCAAAAGTTCTGTTCTCGCTGGGATAAGCCACGTCTTCTCTTACTGCCTTTTAAAAACCTTCTAGGTAGGTAGTTAGGTTAGCATTTAGGATAGGCGCTGGCCCTCTACTGGGAAGGATGTGCCATCTCTGTCGATGTCTTTCCTCAGCACTTCTCCCCTGCATCACTGCTCCTGCATCTGTACCCAAGTAGCATTTAAAAAATACACTTCCTTCTTTGTAGGGCTTTCTTTTTCTTTTTGTTTGCCCTCCTGACGAGGGGGTGATCGGAGGCAGACTTGTAGCCTGGGTCCACGCCCCACTCTGCTGGCCCTCCTGGGAGTGCCCCATTACCCTGCCGAGGCTGCCTGGGCGGGCTTGCTCGTGGGCGCTAATGGTCCCGCCAGCCAGCTGCTGACTGCTGTCTTCTCTTCTGTTTTGTTTGTGTGTATGTTTTGGGGGCCTATTCCAGAAACAGAATACCCTGATTTCTTTTCGTAGCAGAAATCTTACACTATTTTGTAATGTCTTTTTAAATTTTTTTGCTCATTAATGTCTGATGATTATAAGTGATTTGCCTGCAGTGGGATGAGTTGGAGGGCCGCGGAATGTGGCATGTGCCACCATATGGCGTAGGAAGACGCACTGCACGCAGTTTTGACATTTCCTTGTTTTTAAATTAAGCTCCAGAATTGTAACTGCTTGTAAAATCCTTTTGGTGGCTAAATTCCAGGTGGTGGAAAAATCTTTCCACAAAAATACTGTAAATAATTACACAGACCATCTGGCTAAATGGTTTTCTCCTCCATTCATTTAAAAAAAGAAGAGAGAAACTGCTTTATACATTGAGAGCTTTGTGCCTTGTAGTAGTCAGCTGGAGGACTAGAGTAGTGATTCTTGAAATTAAGTTTTTAAACTGCAGCAAGCAGTTGACATCTGTATTGCCAGAAAGGGCAGAACTGGCCAGGAGAAGCAAAGTTAAATAGGCGCCGACTGACTGGATGGGCCCTGGACTCACGCTGACCCACTATGTGCCTCACACTTGCTAAAAGATTGAGAGAGGCCCACCCATTGCTTCTTAATGAAGTGCAGTATTCTCCACGAATGCCTGTGCACATTCCCTGTTGCTCTGGCTGTGCTGTGCTGTTTCCCTGGCTTTCTAGTCTCCAGAGTAGGCCTTGGGCCGAGGTGAGGCAAGAAATGTGGCACTTGACTTTCTGCTAATTAAAGAGAGTCTGAAAAATAACATGAAGGCATTTTTAACTCCTTGGAAGGAAATGTACAAATTAGGAGAAATGAGAGAAGGAATAAAAATTCAGACATGACAAATTCAAAAGTTTCTGCACAGCAAAGGAAACTTATCAGCAGTGTAAAAAGAGAACTGACAGATTGGGAAAAAAATATTCACCATCAGTACATCAGATAGGAGGCTCATAACCAGAACGTACAGGGAACTGAAGAAATGTAAGCCACCCATAATCAAAGATCCAATTAAAAAATGGGTAAAAGAAATGAACAGATAGTTCTCAGATGATGAAGTTCAAATAGCCAATACATACATGAAAAGATGTTCAACATCCTTAGCCATGAGAGAAATGCAAATCTAAACATCACTAATACACCATCTAACTCCAGAGAGAGTGTCGTATATCAAAACAGAAGCAGCAGTCAGTGCTGGTGAGGCTTTGGGGGAAAGGATCCCTCCTGCACTGCTGGTGGGAATGTAAACTGGTACAACCACTATGGAAAGCCGTGTGGAAAATTTTCAAAACACTGGAAATAAATATCCCCTTCGATCCAGCGATACCTCTGATGGGAATTTTCCCAAAAGAGGTAAAAAAAAAAAAAAATGACAGAGATGCATGTAGACCCATGTTCATAGCAGCACAACTAACAGTAGCTGAAATGTGGAAGACACCAGAATACCCATCAGCAGACCAGTGGATACATAGATTTATGGTGTTTATACATAATGGAATACTGCTCATCTGTAAAGTCAGATAGGTTGGAGGCTTTTATATGTAAACAAATGCAACTTAAGACCACCATGCTTAGTAAAGTGAGTCAGAAGCAGAAAGTGAAATAGTGAATGGTTTCTCTGATAGGAGAAGCCCAGAGCACAACTGTATCATAGAACTTCCTGTGAGGAATAATGGGAACTTGAGGGGTGGGGGGAGGAGTGAGAGGGTAAAAATGGGAGAGGGTTAGAATTTGTGATTTTGCCACCATATGTATATGCACAAAGTACTCAAATTCAGTGTAAACTTTATATATTGAACTTATGCATATCAATAAAATGGAGAAAAATGAAAATTCAGATATGAGAAGATTGAGGAAGTGACCAGTAAGAATCTGCATATGAAGTACAGTTGCAACAATGCTGATAAAATATTGGGAATTAGCTAAACTAAATTAAAGTAAGCTCTTAGATGTTATAGCAAATATCTGTGTAGGTGACTCCTTGGAAGTCAGAGACATCGGTGATTATTTTGTGTATTTTATAAAACTAAGATTTAACAGAAGGCACAGCAGGCTCAGTGTGTATCAGTGTTTAATTTTCAGTGCACACTCAGTGGTGATAGTCTCAGAGTGAGGACTGTTGTTGGTGTGGACGCTGCGTGTTCCCTCCTCCGTCAATGCATCCCCTGCCCCTGACTGAGGGATTCCTGCGTGTGAAGCCTCCCTCAGGCTTTCGCCCTGTCGTTCTAGGGTGGATTATGTGGACTCACTGGGACGATCCCGGCGCTGTATGAGAAAGGATCTGCCAGGTCTGTTGGAGATGGACAGAAGCCTTCAGGGAAGACTGTAAGTGTTTTGACATGCAGGCCCCTGCCCTGGTTAGAAGTGCAGTTACTGGGGCTGAGCTGTGGGAGGCTGTTTCAACACAAATTATCTCTGTCACTTTGTTAAAAAGGTTTTTTTTTTTTTTTTTTTTTTTTTTTTTTTTTTTTTTTTTTTTTTTTTTTTTTTTTTTTTTTTTTTTTTTTTTTTTTTTTTTTGAGACGTGGTTGCTTTGTAGTTCCAGCTGGTTCTGAACTCACTGGTTAACCCAGCTGGCCTCAGACTCACAGCAGTCCTCCTGCCTCAGCTCCTGGAGTGCTGGGATTGCAGGTGTGTGCTACCGTAGTGGCTTATGTGGTACTGGTGAATCAAACTCAGGACTTAGGCTTGTTAGGCAGGTGCTATAACCATTAAGATGTGCCCCCAGTCCAGGGAGATACTTTCTGTAGTATGTAATGATATTTACCAAAGTGCTTGTTAGGTTGGCACATACACACATGCAGTCCACACTTGGCACAGCCTGAGTGGCGGATCGTGCTTTGTTGTTGTGTTGTTGATGTATGCCCCAGGAGCCTTGCCCCCTAAGCTCAGGCAGTCCTCTCGCTGACTCAGCCCGTCTGCTAGCTGGGTCCACAGGAACGCTGACTGGCTACTCATGTTGTACAGCTGCTTGGAAGGGTGCCTGGTCATAGAATAACACACAGCACAGCTCAGGCCAGCAAAGCCAGCCTTTGTGGATAATTACACTTTGAGAACATACACTGGCTCGTTCACCTGTTCTTTAAGTGTCTTTTGAACTGAGGGCTTCAGTTAAAAATGGCATTTTTGTATAAGGCCTAAGGCAGGCCCAGGGGATACCTTGCTGAAACTCCTCTTGCTGTGGGCAGTTTTTGTGTGAGCAGCACCAGGAGCAGCTCCACTTGGCTTGCACACTGCAGGTGTGGGCACCAGCAGGTAGGCCTGGGCTTGGTGGGAGGGTGAGCCAGCATGGCAAAAGTCCTGGCTGTGGGCCAGGACAGGAGCAGCACACCTGCACACCGTTGGCGGCTTCTGCATCCTGGGCTGGTGGCCATCCGAGGAAGGCCTGGTGTTCTTCCTCCTGGCTGCCTCTGGTCTGTCTGCCCAGGAGCAGGTTGGGGGGATCTACTTCGGGAGGTGAGGCAAAAATTCCATTGTGCCCGTGTAATGAGTCTGCTGCTGGATTTAGAAAGGGGAAAATAACTTTTCCCCTGATGGTGTCATGGGTGGGACTACAGCCATCCTGGTGTAGAGTTTGGAACGAGGCCCACTGACCGGTGCCTCACTGGCCTCAACTAAAGGTGGCCTCTATTCTCTTCTCTTGCCTGCTAGTTTTGTGAGTCCTGCAAACGAGAAAACCCTGTTATCTGAAGACATGCGGAAGGAGCTCCAGCGCCAAGAGTGGGAGGAGAAAGAGAGGGAGGCCCTGAGCAGGCCGGTCGGGCCTGTGCATTATGAAGACGTCCGGGAGAATGGTATTGTTGTGGCCCGCAGGCTGTTCAGATCGTCTTTTACAGCTTTTACAACTTTGAGCTCTATCAAGCTAAAGGGCTGTGCTCATAAATCGGTAGTTCTGACATGGAGGGAGGGGAGTGTGCTTGCTTACTTCCTGGCGTAAAAGTCCTCATACTGGGACCAGCTTCCTAACAGAAGAGTCAGGAATTCTTCCTGAAGGAAAGCAAGTGGAGAAGCCACGGAAATGTGTGAATATCACTCCGCAGCATTAGGACTAGTCAGTGGTGGTAGGGGTCTTACTCCTTAGGTACCTCACCTCTTTTTTCTTTTTTAAATTTGAGCACGTGCCGTGTTTCCTGTTGCTTTAGTAGGAGATTTGGCTTGACGAACTGTTACAAAAATAAAAGCAAAAGGAAAGATGGAATGGAGTAGAAAGACTTTGTGGAAAGAGAAGGGAAATGTTGGGGGGTGGGGAGATAGAAAGGGAGAAGGGAAATAAAAATGACCAAGACATGGCGTGTGTGTGAGTGCACCAGTTCTTAAAGCTGATTGTGACTGCTGCGTATCACAAAGGAGTAAAATTCCTGAAGAGGGAAGTTTCATCTCTTGGATAATGTTCACTTATTTCAGAGGCCCGGCAACTTGGTGTTGGATATTTTGCGTTTGCCCAGGACAAAGAGTTGAGAAACAAACAAATGAAAACTTTAGAGATGCTACGTGAGCAGGTGAGAATGAAGTTCAGAGTGGATGCTGAGAAGCATCGAAGCAGGCGGCTTCTTGTTGGACTGTAATTTGGACGTTCAAAATATAGTTGCAGCGAGATAATTGCCATACTGTTTTGGTAATTAGAATTTTTAGAAGTAATAACTTTGATATTTAAGATCTGGATTCTGGATTGGGAGCAGCTGAGTGAGAACATATAAAGTTATTTAAGGAATTAAATGAATAGAAGAGAATTGGATGGTTTTTCCTGTTTGGTGGTACTGGGTAGTAAACCTAGCGTCTTCGCCCTGAGCTACATCTCTCGCCCTCTTCTGACTGTTTGAGAACATGTCTTGCTGAGTTACGGAGGCTTTGCTGGAATTTGCGGTCCTCTTGCCTCACCCTTCCAGAATGGTGAGATTATGGATATGTATCCCTGCACCCAGCTTGGTTGGTTTTTGGCTGTGTAGCTCCTGTGGTGTTCTGTGAGCACTTACTGCTAGATTGTTTAAGACACCAGAGGACCTGGGTTAAGAGTCTTCGTTTTCAAGGTCTTGAGGACACCTTCCTAGTGCTATAAACATTAATTAGCTTATTTATTTATTTATTTATTTATTTATTTATTTTTGAGGCAGGGTCTCTGTCTGCAGTCCAGGCTGGTCCTGAACTCACTGTGGAGCCCAGGCTGACCTTGGAATCACAGAAATTTTTCTGCCTCAGCCTCCCGTGTGCTGATATCACAAGTGTGCGGCACTGTACCCAGCCTTCGTGGTGCTGGGAAATTGAATTCAGGGCCTAGTGCTTGCTAGACAAGCACTGTAAGTGCTGTGGTATTCCTCCAGCCCCTAGCCTGCTTCAGGAAGAAAATTATTTCATACTTTTGAGTAGAAATACTGTGAAGTTGGATTCAAGGAAATACTTAACTTTCTGTTTTACTCAGACAACAGATCAGAGAACAAAACGAGAAAACATTAAGGAAAAGAGAAAGGCTTTGTTAGAAGCAAGGCTTGCCAAACTTCGGCAAAAAAAGATGAAAAAATCAAAAGACGAGACAGAAGAAGAAAGTACAGGTATGTGTTGGGTATTTGAACCTTAAAGAGGAAAATGCTGGTCCCGTCAGTGTCTCATGATGGGGCTGGCGCTGCAGGAAATAGCCCGTTGTCTTTACCTCCGGGCAGGCAGTGTGGCTGTGAGGACCACCAGGTGTGATTTGATAACCAAACAACACAAAGGCGCTGCGGGCAAGGGTATTAGCAGATGGCGTTTGGTTGCTTCTGAGAATAGCACAGTTTAATAACTGAGACTTAGAGAAAATGTATTTTAAGATAAGTTTAGTTTTGCACATAAACATTTTAGACTTAGTTTTTTCAAATTCTGTTTTATTAAATTTAAAAAATTTTTAAATGCCATAGAAATATAGAAACTATGTATCAATGGAGAGTTGTGTAATGCTTTGATATAAGCACATAGTATATAATGTTTAAATCAGAGGAAACGTCTATGTCCTCAGTCATTTAATTATCATGTCTTTTTGGTAAAAACATTCAAAATTCTTTCCTTTAGTCTTTTAAGTCATATTATCTTTATGGCCATAGTTTTGTTGCTTGTAATATATTAATTGTTAAAATGTATTCGCAAGGTTTCGTAGGAAAAGACACAGCTAACCAAAGAGCTGTGCCATGGACATTAATGGTTTTGGAGCGTGGAGCATGTTTCTCCTTAGAGCCACGTGTGCCCTGTGGCTGGCCAGCTGAGCCAACTGCTGTGGGTAGACAGACATCTGCTTCTCAGTCTCACACTTGAGAAGTGGATGGTCGGTGTCCAGAACAGGTGAAGGGCTCTACTCGGGTCCGTTCTGCCTTAGGCTTCCTCCTGTCCCATTTCTGCTGTGCCCTCAAGATTTCCTGTCCCCTGCCAGATCCAAGCTTCCTGCCCAATACCTGGTCCCGGTTCTGGTCTAGCCCAGGGCAGGGGCACCATGGAGGAGAGTTCTTTTAAGGACTCTTGAGTCTAAACTTTCTTAGAGCCTATGCTGTTCATGTCACTCGCCAAGCTGTCCCACAGCTGTGCCTCACTGCATTCAAAGGCTGGAAGGTGTCCTTTCCTGAGTGGCAGCTGTGCCACTCACTTGAAATTTGTTATCAAGAAGGACAAGGGCCTGTCCTTTTTCTTACCCCTGGGCAAACATTGTTTAGCTCTGGAAAGAGGTGGCAGAGATTAGGAATGGGAAAATCATTCCTTTAAATTCCTGTAAGTGCTGCCTTGCAAGATGTTAAACTACATGTTGTCCGTGTTATGCTGTGTCCTGAAGCTGTCATTTTCAGATAGGAAGTGCCAACACAGTATTTGACAAGTATGCCTAAGTTGAACAGCTAGCAGCAGCAGCTCCGGTTCTGTATCGCCCTGCCTGCTCTTTTTCCTTCCATGCGTACTGTGGGTACCTCTGGTCCCTCGGCTGTTTGTAGGGGAGGAGCTGGGAACACAGTGAGCTGTGCAGAAATACTGGCCACACCGCCTGGGGCCTGGATCCTCCCCCTGGACCCTCGCACTGGGGCGCCTTTCTGAGCCAAATTTGCCTCATCTGTGAAAGGGGAGTACCCAATTCATTAGATGTTACAGGAATTAAGTGAGTTACTGCCTGTAAAATTCTACTACCTAGGACGCGATATTGTAAAGTAAATCCTGGTTATTTCTTTTACTTTCAAGATTAACTTGTTCAATTTCTGAATTATTATAATGAGGTCTTATTTCCTTGCCAAACGTAGGTGGAGATGCTACTGGGGCTTTGCCACCAGAACAGAAGGCTGTGCCAGCTCAGCCTCCGTCCCAGAGCAGCAGGGTAGAAGTCATCATCCAGGAGCGCAAGGACACCAGGCCTGGCATGCCACACATCCGCGAGTGGGACCGTGGGAAAGGTGAGGGCAGGCCCGGAGCTGGCCTTCCTAAGACTGGTGTAGTCCAAGGGGAAATCTCTGTGTATGTCTTTGTATGGTGTTGGGGACAGGACCCCAGGCAGAGCCTTGTGCACACTAAGCAAGTGCTCTACCACCGAGCTACATCCCACCCCGGAGCCTGAGATACTTTGTGATTACCTATTCGTATCAATTACCTCCCTAACTGAAGTAGATAAATCCCTGTAGTAGAAGCCATTAGTGGACTTTTGAGGCTGAAAGAAGCTTCTGGGTCCCTGTTACCAGTTTTTGTGTCAACTGGACACTGCTTGTAAATAGAAGAGCTTTGCTTGAGGAATAGCATAGTGGTTAGAGTGCTTGCCTAGCAAGTACGAGGCCCTGAGTTCGATTCACCAGCACCACATAAGCCAGATGTGGTGGTACACACCAATAATCCTAATATTCAGATGCTGAGCCAGAAGGATTGCCATGAGTTCAAAGCTAGTCTGAGCTACATAGTGAGTTCAGGATCAGCCGAGACTGCAGAGGTAGGCCATCTAAAACAAGCAAACATACATAGAAAAAAAATAGAATAACTGGAAAATATGATTAAAAACACCTGTACAAAAAGTCCAAACAGTGATTGTTTTTCAGATGCCCTTAGGAAAGTATTAAGGTGTGTTTCCTCACAGGGCTTATAGCTCTGGAAGGCCCTTTCACGGTCCACTAAGACACTCTGTTTTGGCAGTTTCTTTACGTTCAGTTGAAACAATTGTGTCCCCGCCTGGACGGGCCTGTGGCTCCCTAGGGACACGTAGACTGCTTCAGTGACATCCCTGTGGTACCTGAGGCATCCTCTTAGAAGGACAGTGGCTCCTGTATCTTCAGAGGAGGCCATTTCAGACGTTAGGTCTGTTGTTCAAACCGGTGATAATCTAAAACCAAAATTAGAGAGCTGCAAGAGCCACTGTAGAAATAGAGATGAAGTGCCAAATTAGATCAGCATGGCACAGGTCCCTAACTTAGGGACAGCATTTGTGGTTCTGTGGGATGTTCCTGCCTCGTTATGTCAGGCCAGGGCTTTGGCTCTCACCCTCACATTTTTCTCTCACATGTAGCTGTAACGCCTTCTTGGTGCTGCCTCAGAGCCTGTCAGCCTTCTCTACCAGCTGGCCTTCCCCTGTCCTGAAATAGCATGTCTTGTTTTAGTACTTTTTGTAGGTATCACATATATACCTCATAATATAATTGTGTTGTAATATAGTTTTGTGGAGAGTTTGCGGTGAATTTTAAGAAATCCACCTCAGAGATAATAGCAGAAATCATAGTAAGAAATTGAATTGATTCATATTGGTTGGTTCTAATAGTACTCTTTATTTTCCACTAGAATTCTCCTTTGGATACTGGTCAAAGAGGCAGTCAGATCTCCGGGCTGAGCGAGATCCTGAGTTTGCCCCACCACCGGATTACTTCAAGGGTCAGAAGAGAGCTGGGTTTTCAAGTAGCCAGGCATGGAGCAGATCTGGACCAGTGCTGGGTGACACAGGGCAGCAGTCAAGCCTGAGCCCGGAGCCCACCCCTGTGCCAGCACCACCAGCTCCTGTCCCTGAAGGCCCACCACGGACCCCCACAGTCACATTTGAAACCCTGGATGACATGATCTCTTACTATAAACAAGTAACATGACCATGAAGGGCGTCCTTTCTTGGGGTGTACTATTGGTGCAGCAGGGAGAATTGCTTCTCAAACCAACTTGTGCCACTCTCCTTTCCTGGAAGGATACAGTGTCAGGTTGGAGGGCAGTAAGTAGCCGGAAGAGACCCCCTGGCTGCTTGACTCTGTGTCCTCTAGCTGGGGTAGAGGGACCTTCCTGTTCCACCTGGACAGGCCCACTGTGCCCTCCTGTAGATTAGCCGTGTGACTTCTGTAACATGGAAATGCTTATTCTATAAACTTTGATGCTGAGTTGCTCATAATATTTCATACCTGCTGCTGTTACTCAGCTTAAAGCCTCCATTGTGTTCTTCTGCATATGGGAGCACTTAGGTGTGCCATCCCCAGGACTCAGTGGGGGTCAGGACAGGTGAGGGGTGGCATTGGAAGCATATGGACCCTGTGTGCAGGCAGACTCTGAGGCTTCAGACTGTGACTCAGTAGGCAGGCAGAGCTGGAAACTGCTGCGCTTTCTGCCCTGCCCGCCTCCCCAGCTCTGCCTGTGCATAGCGGTCCTCTGGTAAACTTCTGTTGGGTGACCTAGGCAGTCCAGGAACCTGCTGGAATTGGTCAGAGGCAGTGTTCTTAACCGTCAGCATTAGAGCTGTTCGGCGCCTGCCCCACTACCCTGCCACCCCTCGTACCCTTAACTCCCAGGAGCCTGCCTAGGCCAGACACAGACCTGTGTGGAGGTATATACTGGCCCTGTGTCCTTACTAACGGGGTGTCTTTCAAGTGGGCAGGGCCCCAGGGTGAAGGCACCACACCTGAGACTACTGTGCTCTCTGTTTTCTGGGCATCCCCTTCCCTGCTACATGTAGGTAACCAGGCCCCCGGGGTTCCCACAGCCACTCCCAGGCTGCTGGGTCCAGTGAGAGCTCCGGACAACCTTTTTTGTTTGTACTGGGACTGATCCCAGAGCCTTCTCAATGAGCTATATCCCCAGATCTTCTTTTATTTTGTTTTGAAACAGGTTCTTGCTAGATGGTCCAGGCTTGCTGCAGTGGTGTCCCTGTTCTGCACAAGTGGCTGCTTGCTGCACAGTGGTTCTTGCCTGTATCTTGTGATTTTCCTGCCTTAGCCTTCCAGAATGCTGGAATTACAGGTATATACACAGTCTCTGAAGTGCCCTGAGAGACTGTGAAGGAGTATGGTAAGAGCTTAGGCTCCCTTGGGACACTGGTGGCCTTGTCTGCAGTTTCCCAGCCCTGTGGCATGGCTAGAAGCGCTCTGTCCTCATTACTGACAGCACCCAGGTGTGAAGAGGCTCAGCCACTGGCCCAGGGTCGTGGCCATCGCACCTTCAACTCAACCTGGGTCTGTCCTCTCAGCACACGCGTTCTCCAGCACCTTCTGCTTATGCAGCAGGTTTGATAATCCAAATTTTAGGAGCATACCTCTACTCAGCAAGGGTTACGGTGCACACCCATAATTGTCACTGTACTGGCCTAATCCGGCTAATAACTTCTAAAACAAATTGCACTGAAACCCACTAACCCAGCTGCCTTTTTTGCAGAAATCGACAAGCTGATCTTACAGTTTATTTGGAAATGCAGGGGACCCAGGATAACTGAGTCAGTCTTGCTGAGGACAAGATTGAAAGACTCCACTATTTTAAGACATACCATAAGTTTACAGTAGTCTAAATGGCATGGTTCTGGCATAAGAACAGATCTACAAGTGGAATAGACATACACACTCACGTTTGGTCACTCAGTTGTTGACATGGGTGTCGGGATTAAGAGAAAGAACAGTCTTCGGCCAATGGGGTCAGGACATCGGGATCTCCCATGCAGAAGTTTTGGCCTTTGACCTCATCCCACATAAAGTCAAAGTGGATCAAAGGCGTAAAACTAGAAATCCAACCAACTGGCACAGCTTGTAAGACAAAGAACAAAAAGCAAAATTGGAATACTGAGAAGAAATAGAATTACTAGACTTAGAATCAAAAAAAAGAAGAAAAAGGGAAACAACAGACTGTGAAAAGGATGGAAAGAGGGTATATTGTGAGGTAGAGCTCCAGAAAGATTCAGGACAGCAGAGTAGGAAGGAGAGGAGTGGGACACCAGCTGGGTGGCAGTGGTCACGGAAGGCCCAGCAGCAGTGACCGGCCCCTGTGGCTAGGGAGTGGGGCTGGACTGGGCCACTAGACACAGCGGTGCACGGTTGGTTACTAACTGGAAGTGGGGCTTCCTGGGGATTCACAGACTATAGGAGCCGATTTCCAGACCCTCTTTGCAGGGGGATTGAATTCTGTATGTTGGGATCCCAGCTGTGGTGCCCAGAGTTGAGCCTTGGCTACTCTGGTCTTTAGCTCTCAGGGGTCCACTGTGCTAGTATGCCCAGCAGATGGCACTAGAGTTCAGACTCACTGGTGGCACTCAATAGAAATAGAGTACAAACCCCACGTCTTCCAGGAATCATGTTTAAGAAGTAAATTTGACTTTATGTTATAATGTAGCCAGACTTGGGTATCCAAAATAATTTCAGTATGTAGACACGCAGACTTCTCCACTTCAGAATCATACTGTGGTTACTAACTAGGAATATTGCTGTACTTACGTATCATAAAGAATACCACTGACAAAAAGAATATATCCAAGTTGTTCCAACCCTGTTTAAACACACTTAAAGGCTTTCCGGTTACTAAGCATTGAGTTTTGGATTTAAGTTAATGGAATGAACATCTGTCCTTTCTGGCTGGGCCTGGCTTCAGGGCTCAGCAGGCGTGCGTCTGGTGCCCCTATTCTGCACAGTGGCTAGTTTGTGTTGTGGTTCTGCCTGACATGATCCCCCCGTTAGTGCCTACCTACAGGGTGGGCAGCTCAACTTCTGTGGCACACACAAAGTAACAGCTGTCCTGTGGCTGTGTTTAGCTTGGGCAAGTAGCAGCAAAGCCTCCCCGAGGAGAATATGGCCGCATCTTGTTCCTGTGTATTTAGAGCCAGGTGAACCATTTGCGGAGGAACCACTTTGAATTGTCTGTTTTCATTGTCACTTCTCCTCCAGGCCTTTGTGTGTTTTAGTACAGTTCATTTGAATTGGCTCAATAAATCATTTCGTGTGCTTGCAGGATTCCCCACGGGGAACATCCAGATCCATATACATGAGATTCTGGTGTGTTTAGCCGCACATTTGCCAGTGACTTGTGGGATTGTTTATCCCTCCCGAGAGCCAGAGGATGCGCTGGGGTGGGTTTCAGTGCATGTTGTGACATACAGATGAGGCAGTAGAATTTGGAATTTGGGGCGGTCCGAGTACTGGTCTTACAGTTAACACTCAGAGTAGCCATGCCATATGTGAGTCTCTTCCTTTAAGGCAGTAAATCAAAACACGCCAGTTATATGTTAAACCGCGGACGCGAAACACTACATGGCTAAGGTAAGGTGGGAATTTAAGGGGGTTTATTGACCTTGAAAACCGCGAGATACTCAGCCCCTGCCCCCGGCCCTGACCCTGATCCTTGCCTGCTCCGTGTGGTGAAACAGTACCTGGCGTGGGCCCAGGACATCTGCCTTCCTGTCTCACGTGCCTGTGTGAGTGTTGTGTGTGCCTGTGTACTTTTACCCTGGAACTCGGGGACCAGGAATGACGGCGTTGGCGTTCCTGGCCAGGAAATCGGCAAAAGTCAAAATGTTCACGTGAAACAAGGTATCCTCACAAAAATGAGTCGCCCTCACCTAGGGGCAGTACTCTGCTGTGGCGTACCTCAGTAAATCCAGGGCAGTGTTTATATATTTACGCATAGTAAATGTATGTTTGTCTGGTGACAGAAGAAGTCTGAAATACTGCTCGTTTTCTTTTTCCAATTTAAGTAGCCTTCCCCACTCCATTCTGACCGCCGTGTTCTCCAGACTCACAGCCGGTAGCTCTGTGGCCTGCTTCTCAGCATCTTCCCAGGTGGGCGCTGCATCCTCCTCTACGTCTGCCCAGTCGTCATGGTTGTTACTTGGCCTAGTGCCCTGAGCTTGAGCCTGAGTGCCCACGGCCCCTTGCCCGCCGTCCACATCTCCCACACCTAGTCGCACAACCCCTCAGGCTGTTCTGACAGTACAGGGTCCCAGGTCCCAGAGGTCACAGGTGCTTCTGGGAGCTGTGCTGCTTAAAAATCTTTTTATGTGTCTGCGTCTGAATTTGGATGGTATAGGTTTTCATGGAACATGTAATGTGGAATGTGTAAAGACCACTCGGTTCTCTCTTTACATGTAACATTTCTAAAACTGATCTGCTCTGTTATTTCTGGTGTGGCTTGATGGCTCATCAAAATCCTGTATGTCATTGTTAAACTCCAGGACTGTTGCCGCCTGCATGACATCACTGTCAGGAATGAAGTGGAGATAGCATCTCTGAGGAATGTTGGGCTTTGTGCAGAGACTCCCCTCTGCCTTGGGCATCACTCTCAGAAGCAAGGTCAGCAGACCATTTGAGGGGTGGTTATTTTTATGGCTCTCGCTGAGTCTTGACAGGAAACGCGTCTCCACAAGGGCTGATTAACCCCTCCCTACGTCCCGCTGATGCCCTGAGGGAGGAGATGGGTCGTTAGGCAAGAACACTACTCCCTACTCAAGGGGAGCTACGGCCTATGGTGAGGCTGTGTCAGAGGGGCCCACACGGCCCTGACTGCCTCCTGTGAGATACGGGGTGAAGCTGAGCTGGGCAGGCCCTTCCTTTTCCTGCCTGCCTCAAGAACTCAGCAGCTGTGTGGACCCTTTCCTGTTCCCAGCAACCCAAGGGCTTCATCTGTGAATCTCAAAGCCCGTCTGGCCCCCTGCTGTCTGAGCCTGCAGCTGCCTTTGCTCACAGACTGGTCTTGTTCATGTCTGCGCTTGGTGCCTTTCCCAGAGTTTCTCATGCAAGTTACAGAAAAGAGCAGAGCTGGGACCAGATAGGCTGAGGGAGCCTGGTTGCATTTTGTTTTTAAGTAGGTGATTGTGGATACTTTTACCCTGAATAGTTCTTGGCCCCTTGCTAGCTAAGGGAAGGGCAAACACCCTCTACTTTACAACCCTTTCCTAAGTATGCCCTTTCCTTTCCTTATCAGGTACCCTTGGTTCTCCCAGTGTCCATGCAGAACTCCCCTCTGTTGGTACTCCACTGTGCACTTCTGGAGAGTTGCTGTTTCTGTACCTGTTAAGCACATTTCCAGGTCTGCACAGACTGGAAACCCCTTTGGTCTCCAGGCAGAAGTCAGGATGCAGTGGGGCTGTGGCTCACCCTCATGCAAGTTCCTCCTGATCACTCCTTCCTGCCCCTCTGGCCTTGCCGCCTTGCCTTTAAGGGTCTACAGTTTCCCCTGGGCTGCACTTTGGGGACTGGCTGCGCCATAGGCCTGCAGCAGCATCTAGTTCCCTGCCATCCCCAGAACAAGCCAGGCTGGCCCAGCCCCTTCTTGCTCCCAAGCCCCACCTCCCAGTGGGCCAGTCCTCCAGTCAAGGCCAGTCAGCCAAGGCAGTTGTCAACTTTCCTTGGTCACATTCTTTTGTACTTCTGCTGAAGACATGACTATTTGGTACTCACCATCCTGCCCCATGCGTCCTGGTGGTGGGCAGGTGGCATGTCGAGCATCCGGCTCACCTGCAGATGTGGGCATACATCCCCAGGATCCAAAGACTGCATTCCCAGCTGCCTGGGTTCCCAGAGGTCCCTGCCCTGCTGAGCGTACCTTGCAGCTTGTACACCTCTGTCCTTCTGTGCACTCCGTGGACATCTTTCTTGGGACCAGCCACCACAGATGTTGGGCTAGAGTGGGGCTGCGCCCTGGTCGTCTCTTACATCCTTTGTATGCATCCAGTCGTTTTCTGTTTGTGGGAGCTCATGGCCATAACTGTAGGTCCCTGAGGCCTGTCTGCAGACTCCCTGCCACAGCCATCTTCCAGCCTCTGGCATGGAGTGACCCTGCACTCAGGGTTCTGGGGATTATGAAGGACGGTTAAGGATGGCTCGCCACCAGGCTGTAGCTGGGCCCTTCACAGTGGTGCAGATCTCTCAGTGACTGCATGCAGCCCCCGAGGGTGCTGTGATGCAGACCCAGATGGCATGTGTTCATCATCCCCTGCCTCCTCTTGCAGCCAGAGACGTGGGCACTAGACGTGTGCCGTCCCACCATGTGGCATGGGGTTCTGGAGACAGCAGAACAAGGGAAGTGTGGTGATCCAGGCCTGGGAGTGTGGTGGGTGTGGCAGCACATCCCGTCCGGATGCCAGTGGTCGTGGGCGGGTGACCGCTCGGGTGTGATCTCAACAGAGCACAGCTCCTTGATGATGGGTAACGAGCTCTGGGTGTTTCTGGATGATGGAGGAGTCATTCAAACTGTCCAGTTGCAGATAGCACACATTCAGGTTGATTCCAAAACACCTTTTAAATCCCACCGCACTGGGAGCATAGCCTTCCTCTGATGCATGCCTGCTTTTGATGAGGTTGAGGTGAGTCGTCTTGTTGGGCCAAGACAACTTGTGCGCCACCCTGTTGTAAACAGTTCACATCTCGTTACCAGTAGTTGCTTCAAAAAAGGATCGTTTTCCTCACGTTCAATGAGCACATCACATGTTTATACATGCCATTGTTGAACATCTTGGAGTTCATGAGGAGCCCAGATACTGAACTTGCTCCCGTACCCCAGCTTCTTCGGCTCTGGTCTGAATGTTCCGTGTCTCTGCAATCTCGCGTGCCGTGTAATGTGGATTTGACTCCATCATTGTCTTTATTTTGTCACCACCAGCTGTGACGGGCTCCCTGGCAGAGGAGTGTCACTGAGACCAAAAAGACCAGCACAGAATTGTGCGAACCTTGACTGGCACTGGCGTTCTTGTTGAGCACTGTCGCTGTAAGTTGTAACTTCATAAGCTTGCCATGCATTCTTCCTTGTACAGAAGTAAAACAGTGAAGTGTGGCAAAAATGTACAGGTTAGTCCTCCGTCTTCAGCTTGTAAAATCTCTAAAATTCGACCATATCACTTTTTTTTTTTTAAAGAACGAAGCCTGAGCTGTCAGCCGTCAGGTGACTTAGCATTAACATGGATATGATCGGCTCTAATAACTTACAAAAATGAACTGGCGCCATTTGTTGCAAAAGCGTGTCATGACCTTTCTGACAGACCAGTACTTTTTCCCAGCTGACCCCACAGAGGTGTCTTTGGTTTGCCCTCCCTTCCCCCACACTTCCTGCTCTCTGTTCCTTAGTATATGCTGCTCCTCTCACCCAGAATCCCTTTCTTCTCTGCCTGGTGGCTTCCTGCACACCTTTGGGGCCGCCTCCTCCCCTCTCTCCCACTGCTTTTTGACTTCTTTGGTTTTCAGTGATCTTCGTATATGCTCTTGCAGATGAACCTGTTGTAAATGAGGCATGATTAAAAAAAAAAGAATGTTTTTCTTTTAAATCCATTACAGTAAAAGACATTACCACTAGTCCTTGGAATCCTTGCCCTTGCTTTGAACTCGGCCTTGCCTGCCTCTGAAGCAGGCCTGAAGGCCCTCATTTCTGAGTGTCCTTCCAAGGTGTGGTTGAGGAACAGTGAAAGCTGCTCCCAAGGGTGGCCAGTGGAAAGACAGGCACACCCATGTCCATGTGCCCTCAGCCACCTCATCACGAGATCTGGCTCTTCCCCCAAGTCAGTGTGACTGTGCAGAGTAAGTAGTTCAGAATGCTGAGACAGCCATGTCAACAGAACCAAAGACACAGAAGAGAGCTTGCAGATCTCAGAAAGTGGCAGGGGTGAGGAGGCGAAGCACCACGTGGCCTGATGCTCCTGATGGTGCAGGCCTGTCACCCTGGGAGGCAGGAGGATCACATGTTTGACTCCAGCCTGGGCAGCTCAGTGACTTATCAAGAACCTGTCTCAAAATCAAAAATAAAAATGTCCTGGGGATGTACCTCAGTGTAGAAGCCCTGGGCTTGACCTCCAGTACCACAAGGAAAAAAAGTGAAACAAAGGGAGAGTAGTTTGAGGATTAGTGGTGAGGTGTCATTTACGGTAATAATTTAAAATTTAAGCACTCATTGTATTTTTGGGTCATACTTTGTATTACTCCTTTTGACTCTTTTGGTTTTGGTGGCGTTTGTATGAGTTCCTGTACATAGCAATATCATATACTTTCAGACTCCTTCAGGTTTTTGTGGCCTTGTGAATGTTCCCAGCAGCCCAGTCACATGTCATTCCTCTTCTTCCTGTGTTTCAGTGGCATCTGTACATGTTTCTGTAGGTGGCCCTGTGTCACATGATACTCCTTTCACTTCGTCCTGGGGTTTCTGTGACCTCCATATGTGTTCCTGTAGATGATCCTGTGGTGTGTCAAGCCAAAGTGAGATATTACTTCACACCTGCAAGGATGGCACTAGAATCAAAAAGACATAGTGACCAACGTCGTCATGGTGGCATGGCCTGTAATCTCAGCACTCTGGGAGGCTGAGGCAAAAGTGTCCCAATTTTGAGCCCAGCCTGGGTGACCTAAGGACTTAGAGAGACCCTGTCTCAGAATAGAAATGAAAAGGGGCTGGGGTGTAGCTCAGTGCAGAAAGCCTGGTTTAATCCCAAGTACTGGAGAGGTGGGGCGACCTGATAAGTGTCGACAAGGCCCCCAGTTACCACACAACCCAGACATCTCTCTTCTTGGTGTTCTTGCCCAAAAGAACAGAGACCTTCCATGCCCTGGTGGCCACCACCATGACAGAGGTGCTGCTTGGGCCGCTGGAATGAGACAGCAGGGGCGGTGTGCTGACACCACTCACGGAGTGGGTGTACCGGTGTCTATAGCAGTGCTGCTCTTAGCAGCAAGATAGGGAGCCCTGCTTCCACATCACCTAGCAAGTGGTCAGCGGACTGTTGTCCATCCGCTCAGTGGAGTGGTGTCCAGCCAGAAGTGGAAAAGAAGGGCTGGCGTGCACTGTGACATGAACAAGTCCGAAATCATGCCAAGTGGGAAAAGCCAGCCCCAAGCCACGTGAGTTACATGGTTCTGTTCACATAGCACGTCCAGAACAGACAGGCCTAGAGGGGCAGAGCTGGATGAAGGGCTGCCCGGCAGCGCGGACAGACCAAGGGTGAGGGCTTTGCTTCTGGGCTGCCGAATGGTGAGCAAACCATGGTGAATGCACATCTCTGTGAGCATACTGACAGCCACTCTGTATGAGATGGGTGAATTGTATGGGGTGGGAATTACTTCTCAGGCTGTTTTTAAAAATCAGCTTTTATCCTGTTTTCAAAATTAACCTCAGCAGAAGGGAATTGTTTGGGGTGGGGGTGGAAAAGTTCCTGAGCCAAAGATTATTATTTTTTTTTTTTCTGAGGCAAAGTCATGCTCTGTAGCCCAGCCTGGTCCTGAACTCACTATGTAGCCCAGACTGGCCTTGAACTTGTAGCAGTCCTCCTGTCTCGGCCTCCTGTATTTCTGAATTAAAGGCATACACTACCAGGTCCAGATAATTTTTATGTGGTGCTGGGGAATTGAACATAGGGCCTTGTACATGCTACGCAACCTCTCTATAAACACTGAGATATTCCCTCCATTCCTCCAAAAACAAAGATTTTCAGTGATTTAATTAGTTATTATTTGTTCTTCATCTGAATCCTGACTTAAAAAACAAAACAAAAAACCAGAGGAACTCACCCTGCCCGCCAGGGTTGGACCCCTCAGGCTGGTAGCCCAGATGGTTGAGGTGCTGAATAGCCTGTTTTGCCCTGTTGCCTTACCATTTCAAGCATGAGTCTGTTTTTCTGGGTCTGCATGGCTGAGAACTAGAAATGATGGGGTCTGCAAAAGATACGGTGAGCCACTTCGCCCACACACCAGCAGGCAGGCAGAAGGGCTTGTGCCCCCGCCCTACTGGGATCTTTGCTTCTGAGAGGTGGGCAGAGGCGGCTGGACAAGCTGGGGAAGCCATGTGGCCTGTGGAACAGTCAGTCTCCTTGAGAGGACCCTACTGGTGGGCAGGAGGCGCCTGCCAAGAGCTCTGATTCTTTCTGCCCCTACCTCACAAGGGCACCCAAGGCTTGTGGCCGCGAGCCTGCCCAGTAAGCTCCAGGTGCCTACAGGCTGGTTGAGCTGCCCGGGTGGCCTGGGCACAGGGTGGATGAAGAAACGGTTTTCAGATCGGGGCAGAGGGATACAGGGTGAAACGGCACGGTCTCTGTTCAGAAGTGTCAGAAGGCACCGCAGCAGGCCTCCTCCTGTCCCGTAGCCACCCCACAGCAAGTGTGCAGGTCGGGCTGCCGAGCCAGGTGGCAGACAGTGCGGGTGCTACCTCAGGTGCAGGACAGGCCCCTGTGCTGCACACTCGCTGCAGGTCCACTTCCCGCTGCAGTCTCAGTCTCACGAAGGCTCAGAGCCTCACAAGGTCCTTAACAACGGGAGAAATAAACCCTCACAGTTTTCTAGTGTAAGAGCAAGAGGTAATTCTATGTTTTACAAATGTCTTTTCAAAATATATCTGCTAAACCCACTGCCTATGTGGGGAGCGCCGAGCCCTCAAGTAGGTGTGCCGAGGGGACAGGTACTTGTGCTGGCCCATTGGTACAATGTATGTAATTTTTATACCTCAGCATCTTTGAAAGTGTGGTATGTCTTACGGTTGATGGTGTCGTACATTCACTTTTTTCCTGTTACTTTTCTTTTGAGACAGGGTCTCACCGTAGTCCAGGCTGGTCCTGAACTTACTATGTGGGCTTCAAACACATACCAATCCTCCTGCCTCAGCCTCCTGAGTGCCAGGATTACAGGTGTGCACCATACCTGACTTGTGCAGTGCTGGGGAATCAACCCCAGGGCCTTGCACTTGCTAGGCAAGCACTCTCGCTGCTTAGCTGTGCCCTCACCCTCATTTTTCCCACTTCTGAGTAAAAACATCTGTTACGGTTTTGATCTGGAGTGTCCACCAAAAGCTTCAGGTGTTTGGACCCTGTGGAGTACCCGTGGAACCATGTGCTGTTAAGGGGTGAGACCTCGTCGTGTGGGCGGGGCCCTGAGGCTGGACTCCGAGGGGACCACCGGCTCCGCCTGTCCCCCTCGTCCTGCTTCCCAGCTGTCGCGGGTGGTCAGCTGCCCTCTGGCTGTGCTGCTGCCGCCACGTGTGGACTGCTGCCTTCTGAAACTGAGCTACAGTCAGTCCTTCCTCTGAAGTCGTGTATGTCGGGTGCTGTGTCCAGCAACGAAGTCGTAACTAAGGCAGGATCTTTTGCTCAGCGGTGTCTCTGATCTGATGACATGCGGCCAACTGCATCGGTCCCTGACGCTCCCTCCCTCCCTCTCCTGTCTGCCCCGTGTGCCTGTGGCACAGTTCCGCGCCCACCCCCACAGCCCTGTAGCCAGGGGCATCTGTGGTGTGTGTCTGGAACCCTCCTGTTGTCCTCACAGGCTGTTGTCTGCGGACCACAGCAGGTCATCTGCCCTTGACTGCCTAAGGACAAGGACTCTGCTGCTTCTGTCCCCCGGGCTCTTCCTCAGGTACTTAGCTGTGTGAGGACTGGCCCTGGGGCTCTTCAGGCGCCACCCTCATCCCCAGGCCCTTCACAGAGTGCCTCGCTAGCCTTGTGTCTCTGGAGACAAGGGAAGAGAGCATCCCTTTGCCCTACTGAGGTCAGAGGGATCGGTGGCTCCCTGGCCTTCCTGGGCAGGACCCATGGTCTCAGTGGCCTGCCGGGGCCACTCCAGCACTGCCACCCTGTCTGCCTCTGGGGCTTCTCCATAGGTGACGGCGCTGGCGCATAGTCACCTTGTAGAGCTCTGAGTCTTCGCAGCTAGAGGTCCCTCTCCTCCGAGATGGACAGCGTCACCTAGCAGGACGTGTCTTGGCAGCATGAGTGACGGCAGGAGTAACCGAGAGCTGTACCACCGGTACTCAGCGATGGCCCCCAACCTGCTGGCCCACATCTCCCAGCTTCTCACCAGCTGCCGCATTGCAGGCATTGCTGTGCCCAAGGGCATCCGAAACATCTTTGAGTTCACGTGGGTGGAGCTCATCGCTGACCCCACACTGCCCTCCCCAGCTGACATCCCGGGCCTGGAAATCAGCCTTGGACCACCCCCTGTGGGGCCAGTGGAGTCGGCCTCAGTGCTGGCACAGCAGAAGAAGGTGCCTCCACCCCCACCATCTGTGCCTGTCCTGCACGCTGCCACCACTGCCCCTCAGGTGCCTGGCATCCAGAAGCCACTGCGCAGGTTCCAGCAACAGTCTATCCACCTGCTGACCGAGCTGCTTGTCCTGAAGATGAAGGCCATGGTGGAGGCTATATCCGGTAAGGTGCTCTCTGGTGTCCCCTATTTCTGGCCCAGGTTGAGACCACATGACCACCATGCCTACCCAGACAGGGACAGAATCCAAGAATCTGAATTCTGAAAAGCTCCAAAGTCTGAAACTTTTTGAGTGCCAACATGGTGCCCCAGTGGAAAATTCCACACCTGACATTGTGTGATAGTTCAGTCAACACAAGGTGTGCTAGACCGTGATAAAGTCCCCTTTAATTTGGGCATGGATGTAGTGAAACCTGGGTGAGTCTCATGGTGAGACTAGTGCCCCCTCCCCATGTTACTTTATTACATGTCCCCAAAAGTCCCAAATCCAAAACATGTCTAGCCTCAGGCATTCCAAATAAGGGGTGCCCCTTGTGTGTAAGCAGGTTGTGCTGGAAATCCGTGATAACTATGAAGTGGCCACTCCCGGGAATTGTCCCATGTACCCTCTGGCTCCCTCAGCTTTGCAGTAGGATCTGGGAGAGGCGGCAGTGCTGAAGGGAGAAGAAAGGGGGAGGGCTAGCCGGCAGGCAGCAAGATGGAAAAGGGGTTCTGAGGCCGGGGGCAGAGGCTCCAGGTGAGGGTGGTGCCCTGGGCAAGACAGCCCCAGCCAGCATCAGCTGTTGTGTCCAGGGAAGCCACATGGTTTCAGATTTCAGCCATCTGGGTACCCAGACCTGAGAGGGAGCGAGGTGGTGGGGCCAAGACAGGGCCCTGCCTCAGGTCCGCCACCTTCCACTGGGGTCAGGCTGCACCTGAGCTACCTACTTCCAGAGCCGCCTGCTGCAGCTCCTCTCTGCAGGCACAAAGCCTGTGGGGAGGGGGACATGTGGGCTCCAACGTTGTCTTTAGGGGGTGCCAACCCCATGGACATCACCCGGCGCTTCGTGGAGGCCAGCCAGCTCCTACATCTCAGGGCCAAGGAGGTAGCCTTCAGCTGCCTGATGGGCACTGCTGGGAGAAGTGGCTACAGCGTGGGACACACGGGGAAAGGTGGGTACAGATCTCCAGCAGGAACATGGTGGGGAGAACCCGCGGCCTGGAAAGAGCTGTTACTAAATAAAATACCCAAGCTGGGTGTTGTGGCACAGGCTTGTAATCCCGGCCCTCAGGGAGGCTGTGGCAAGAGGGCTGCACGTTCAGCCCATCCTGGGCAATTTACCAACTTAGTGAGACCTTTCTCAAAAACCGTGCTGGAGGTGTGATGTGATAGGGAGGTTTTGGGTTCAGTCTCCAGTATAAGTGAATAACCGATCTAAGCCTCCTTGAAGGGAAGCGGAAACCTGGCCGTGTCTAACCTGGGAACTGTGTTCCCTTTGCATTTTTCTTTGTGGCTCTCGTTCTTGTGCATAGACACATACTTGTACAGTGGTATGAATTTTCTGTCCTCGGTTTCTGTCGCATGACGCACAACAGCTCGGCATGGCTGGTTTCGCAGCTGTCTTCCTGAGTGCTGCTGATGCCCTCAGTGCCCCTGGCTGTGTCCAGTCACGGCGCCTCCCTCCGCGGTGTGACCACGATGTGCAGCTGTAGTGCGCCACTTCTGACTTCTACTATGTTGCCATCAAGACAATTTCCCTGTAATAGCTTTTCCTGCTAAATGATACTTTCTGTGTGGGTTTTCTCTACACTGTTAGTTGATGGGTTTTATCACAACTCTACCAACATTTACTCTATTTAGTATTTTTTTCATATCTGATAAATTACAAGGTACCAAATGTTGTTCTAATTTCTGTATTTGGACCACTCACCCAGGTAGGGTTTTTGTGTGTTTTGTCACTTAGGGTGAAGTTTCTGTTTTTAGTTGCTATAGCTTTCCATCTCTGTGACAGATCCTGAGATAAACTATCTTAAAGGAGGAAGGACTTGTTCGACCATGGTGTCTTGGCACTGTTGCTTCTGGCTCTGTGGAGGGGCAGAGGCGGCACGGGGGTGGGGGTGGGGGACTGCCCAACAGAGAGGAGGGATTTTCCTTAGAATGAGGGACAGTGCCCAATGTTCCCTCAAAGGCATACCCCCAGTGGCTTGAACTCTTTCCCCTAGGCCCACTTCCTCCAAGTTTCTCCTCTCCAAACAGTACCACACACTGGAAACCAAGCGCTTAACAGATGAGCCTCTGGGGGATGCTTACGACCCACCTTGCGAAGTTAGTCTTCACCTGCCGTTTTTATTTATGAATGGATTGATCTGCAAGGGAGGAATTGCTTAGCATCCACCAGCAGTGACTTCAGGTCTCCGCGATGATGCATTCATATGTGGGGGAGATAGGAGCGGGATTTGTTGGGGCTCATGTAAGAATGATTGAGATTTTCTAACAAGGAGGATGCTCTGTTTGAGTTCTTTTTAACCCAGAAATAGCCCTTCTTATATTTTTTTAAATTTTAAGACAGGAGTCTTGCTAACTTTCCCAGGTTGGGCTCAGACTTGCCATCCATGTGGTCCTCCAGCCTCAGCTTCCTGAATAGCTGGATTATTCTGGCACACATCACCTAGTCAGTGCCAAATTTGAATTCTTAAGTGGTTAAGTGATTCCCTCCAGGATGGTATGGTCCTAGAAGACTGGCTTCTGTAGTTTGGCAGGGGCAGAGATGAGCCCTGGCTTCCACCTTGCGGGCCCAAGGCTCATCTCCTCAGCCAGCGTGGCCTTCTGCCGCGCAGCCATGGCACCTGGGTGCCTGCCCATGCCGTGCTGACATCTCTGTCAAGGATCTGTAGAGCCTGCCCATCCATGGGAGGGTCCCTTCCTCTGGCATCTGGGAGCACCACACTGTGAGAACAGAAGTGTATGTTATATCTCTGGCTGAAAAGTAATTCTAATGGAAAGAAGCATCTCTCCCCTCCACCCCAGAGTCCCCCATGAACATCTCAGCCATGGGTGTGAACTCCCCTTACCAGCTGATCTACCAGTCCTCCACGGCCTGTCTGAGCTTTTCTCTCTCTACTGGAAAGGAAGTCAAGAAGAAAGCAGGTGAGAAGGGTTCTGGCCAGCTTCCTTCCCGTGGGAGTACAATACTAGAAGACGCATCTGACCTGATCGTGGGTGGGGGGTCAGGCGGCCAGTGAGAAGGGTTCTGGCCCGCTGCCCTCCTGTGGGGGAGTGCAAGGCTAGAAGACGCATGTGACCTGAGGGAGGGTAGGAGCGTCAGGCTCGGGGTTCTGGTAGGAAGGCTGCACAGCTCCCCTGGTCAGAGACCCGGCAGCCGTTGGTGGATTCTTGCTAATAAAAGGGCAGTGGCTGGGAATGGTATTGCACATCCATGGTCCCAGCTCTTGGGAGGCAGAGACAGGAACATCAGTTTGCATCCAGTTTGAGCTACGTGTGAGTTCAGGGCCAGCCTGGACTGTAAAGTGAGATACTATCTCAAAAGACGGCCCCCCCCAAAGGAAGCTCTGGGCAGCAGCACCTGTGGCCACTGTCTGTACGCTTGTCACGGCTGAAGGTGCACATGCCCTTGCTCCTGGCCCCGAGTTCTCTGCCCCTTTTATCAGCAAGAATGTGCGAGTAGCTGTTGTGACCCCGCCCTGGGACAGCAGCTCCCCAGGTCCACGGGCTCGCACAGCAGGAGGGTAAACACCCACGTGGAGGTCATTCAGGTCCCACACTGAAATTGGCTCGTGTGGAGGGCAAGAAAGAAAGGCACAGATGACACTTGTCCTTTGAAGGAAGACAGAGCAGGTGGCTGTCGGCAGTCGCCGGTGGGGTGGGGAGGGCAGTGGGAGAGCAGGCCTGCCCAGCAGCCGGGCTGTGGGAGCCCCGCAGGTGCAAGGTGAGGCTGTGCCCGAGGACCTGGGGTCACCCCCGCCCCACCCAGCTGGCTTTGTGATGTGCCCACTCCCATTCTTGGTAGAAGGGCTGGTCGCAGGGTGGTCAGAAACTCCCCAGGTCTTCTCCCGGACTCCACAGCTCTCCCCACTCTGAGCAGCGGCCAGCCAAGGAGGCCGTTCCCTGGAATGTCCGCTGGCCCAGGCTTGCACTGCACTGGGCGCTCCTGACCTCCCACCCCAACTGCAGGCAGATCCAAGGCCTCAGAGGAGGTCGGCATGTCCCCAACCCAGCGTGGGGCAGCGACTTCTTCTGACACTGTCTTCAGCGACCCCTGCCCCGAGGCCCGCGAGAAGCTGCAGGAAATGTGTCGCAAAATGTGAGTGTGGGCAGTGGGAGGGGCCTGGAAAGCCCACGGGCTGAGCCCCTGCATGTGATGCAGGGTCTGAGGCTGGGCACCCAAACACGCTCCATGGTGCCCCCATACCCACGGGTCTCAGTGAGGTAGGCAAGGGGCACCCTGGTCCCTAGGGCTACCCTTGGCCACAGCCACAGATCACCTTGCTGGCGACACCCTGGTGAGGCACCCTGGGCATCGGTTCCTTATCATAGCTTGCCAGCTCTTCTCTTACATGAGGTGGTGCCTCTCAGAACAAACATCACTGACGTGGGCAGATGTGAGCAGGCTGCAGTGTTGATGGTCTCACAGTCCACGAGGCCAGGCTGGCACTTAGCACTTCTACAAGGGGCTGAAAGGATTTAAGATCGCGGGGGCTAGAGGAATGGCACAGTGGTGAAAGCGCTTGCCTTGCAAGCACAAGGCCCTGAGTTTGATTCCCCAACACTGCATACGTCCAGGCATGGTGACACACACCTATAGTCCCAGCACTTGGGAGGCTGAGGCAGGAGGATTGCCATAGATTCCAAGACCAGTCTGGACTACATAGTGAGTTCAGGACCAGCCCGGGCTACAGAGCAAGAGACCCTGTCTCAAAAAATGGGGGGAGGGGATTTAAGGTCTTTCCCATCCAATAAGTCATATACAGCTCCCAGGTCACTGAGCAGCCTCCCCAGTGGTAGCCTTTTTCTTTTTCTTTTCTTTTCTTTTCTTTCTTTTTTTCTTTTCGTTTTTTTCGGACAGGATCTTGCTCTGCAGTCCAGGCTGGCCTAAAACTCATAGCAGTCCTCCTGTGTGTTGGGATTACAGGAGTGTGCTACCACACACAGCTGTTATGTGGAGCTGGAGGATTGAACCCAGGGCCTCCTGCTTCCTAGGCCAGGGCTCTAATCACTGAGTACACCCCCAGCCCCATTTGGTGACCTTCTGAGAGAAGCAGTCTGTCTGGAAACCTGCGTAGCCATAAACCAAGTCTGGGGCTGCCCTGGCCCTGTGGGCATATTCCTGCCCTGCGCGTCCTTGTTGCCACGCTCTGAACTGCTGTCCCTCACCACTGGTTGCGGAGGGCACAGCAGCCTTCCCAGCTCTGCTGTGGAGGCCAGGGTGAGGACCAGGGACAGAGCGGTAGGACGGGACCGGCCGGCTGGGAGGTGGCAGGGAGCGCAAGCCCCATGGCCCAAGGTTCGCTGGTCTCCTTCCCTGCAGAGAAGCTGAGAAGGCCTCGCGGAGAGGCAAGGATGTCCTATACCCCATGGTCTTACGCTGCTACAAGGCAAAGCCCCCCTCTCACCTGGTGCTGGTTGCCAGGGGGGACTCTCATGGCTCAGCCCACCTGGCCACCCATGGGGGCGGGACACAGGCATTCCCATCCAGCAGCTCCCAGCCACCTGCTCAGGTCAGCCGCCATTCCCAGGACTGGAGGACGCCCCGCAGGGCTGCCAAGCTACACACCACGTTCTTCGACGGCTCCTCCTTTGTGTAATATCCTTCCACACGCGAGCATCCGGGCTGACCCACGGGCAGGAAGCCAGAGGGGTCCTCTGGGTGCTGGGGGAGGCCCAAGAAATGGGTTCCAAAGGCCAGGTGAAGTCCAGTGTGTTTCAGCCCACATCAGCACACACGGGCGTGAGGGTTTGTGAGCACACCTCATCCCTGCTTACAGTCCCAGCTCCAGAGGAGAGCTTAGGGACATCTGTCCAGGGGAGAGCAAGGCCAGAAAGCCCTCTGTACTCAAGAATCTTAAAGTCCCTGTCTGTCAGGCCCTGGGGAATCCCAGTGGCTCTGCCTGGCCCTCCCCTAGATCCACATGCTTCAACCGCAAGCTCAGTTTTTCTTTGGGCTCCTGAGCCCAGGGAAGTGGTGTGCCAGGGACAGAATCTGATAGGGGTTGTGGACCCTTTTCCGGGAAGGCATGCAGAGGGACCTTTGAAGGCAGCGCTCCACAGGTCTGAGGCTGGCATGAAGCAGCCTTAAGAACAGGGAAGAATGCATGTCTGAGATGGCGCATGGGGGCTGCATCCCAGAGTGCCAGCAGGGGCCATGGCCTTCTCTACTTGAAACCAAGTCCTAGGTGTTGGGTAGTCTGAGGGAAGGAGAGGAGTGGGGATGATTAACACTGAAGACAGAGGGAGCGTGATGTGGATGGAGTTGTGGGCTGGTCAGGACCGAGGAAGAGGAACTAGAGGAGGCAGAGGAGGTGTTTTAATTTGGGTCACATTCTTTTTTTTTCCTGTCTTTTCTTTTTTTCTGTGTGTGTGTGTGTGTGTGTGTGTGTGTGTGTGTGTGTGTGTGTGTGTGTGTGGCGGGGGTGTGGTATTGAGGATCAAGCCCTGGGTCTTCACACTGAACTATATCTCCAGCTTATTTTTTTTGTTTTGGTATTTGAAACAGGGTCTCACTAAATGACTAAGTTGCCCACACTGGGTGTGAACTTGCGATCCTCCTGCCTCAGCCTCCCAGAAGGCTGGGATTCCATGCCTGCCCCAGCAGGCCCAGCTGACTCACCGTCTTATAGGATTCAGTCAGTCCTTACCTGGTTCCAAGGCAGAAGCATGGTGGAAAGGCGCAGCGGAGCAACAGTGCTTCACCTATGGTTACCAGGCAGCAGTGCCTCTGAGAGGATGAGGGGGAGGGGCCATAGACCCCTCAAGGCCATGCTTCTCTGACCCACCCAGCCACACCACAAGTGTTCTCCACCAGACCTCTGGGTGGATCGCAGTCGGTTGAGTGACACTCCACTGTAGCCATCACTGGAAATGAGCAGACATGCTATTCTGTCCTGAGTTGGCCAGAGGGGAGATATGACCAGCCACCAGCAGGATGAGAAATAAATATGACTCAGAAAAACATGGACAAAGCACACATGTGGGTAGGGGCTTGACGGTGGGGAGGGCCGCACCAGGTAGCTGACGCTGATGCGTAGGCTTGCTTTTGTGGGGCACCGGGGAACAGAAACTGGAGAATTTTCTGCTAGCTCTACTTGACCGTTTGCGCCAGCTATCCCTCTGGAAACATTGCCATATGTCAGATCCCCACGTGCTGCAGAGGGAGAACCATCACATGCCTCTTCAGCGACACGCCCAGCTTCTCCTTCCTGGCCCTGTTCAATGCTGAAAACCAGGGCTGCGTTCACTACAACCTGAAGACACGGTAAGTGAATCGGGGAAGCCCAGCCCCATGCAGGCGCCACACGGGGTTATGGGGAGTCGAGGAGTGGCTGAGTCCCTGGTTACGGAGGGCCTGGGATGTGTCCAGACATCTGGGCAGCGCAGAGGCAAGTCCTGCAGGAACGCAAGGACTGCCAAGGTCAGCCCTGGCCTGTGCTGCCTGCGTCACAGCAGTGAAGGCAGCTCCCCAAGTCTGTCACCGCTTGGTGCCCAGGTCGCCAAGAGCTTAACTCTTAGCTAGAGTGATGGGAGAATTTGCCAGGGATTGAGTCCAGGGTCTCATAGAAGCCAGGCAGTCAGTCTGCTGCTGAGCCATGTTCCCTGCTCCCCAGGAAAGAATTCTCTACTGCAGAAAAGTATCCTAGAACAGAATTGGTAAGAAAGTGGGAAGGACACTTCTGTGGAGTTTCTTAAGAAAGTACCTATTGTTGCCAGCCAAAGATTGGTCTTATCTGGCTTTTCATGGGGACCATACTCAGGAGGAGTAGTCACTCTCCTGTTAGACATTCCAGGGCCCACCTTGTGCCTGGCACCTCCTATGCCAAGGCTGTTGGGCAGCAGAACACAAGTGCCATTTCCTCCCCTCTCAGGTTTATACTGACACCTTGTTACCTGCCTTGGACTGGCCCTTCCCTGTAGACCCCCACGACCTTAACAGGTGTTAAGGCACCTCAGCCATACCAGTGGGAAGGACAGGACGCCTGTAGAACTGCCCCATCTGTCCCTGCAGCCCGGGCTCAGGTGGGCATCAGCTCCCCCTACTGTGTCTCTCCCAGCTGCATGTTTGTCTTGGTCTTGGACGAGGATGGCGGCACCACCAGTGACCAGAAGGGCTGTGTGGTCCACAAATGGAGTTGGACCTCCAAGACGGAGACCTTGCTCTCCCTGGAGTACAAGGTAGGATGGGCAGCACGGGAGAACAGGGGCCGCCCGTGGGCCCCAGCAGTACCTGCCCGGGTCTCCCGCCCTCTAGAGCTCATAGACCCGGTGTGGGCCGCCCCGGGCCAGGCTGAGTGGGCCTCCTCTCAGCCTGCAGCGTGGCTGGCTGCTCCACTGGTCTTCTGTGGCGACAGCCCTTCCATTTAATTTTTAGTTTAACAGTTATTATGCTTTTGTCCTTACAGTGTTTCCCATGAGGTAACAACTACGATAGGGGATCACTTTGCTTTTAAGGCCCGTGAGTGCCAGTAGGGGTTGGCAGTTTGTGCTGGTCTCCGCGGCTCCATGGCTGATGGGCACAGTCTCTTCTCACTCACTTGGTTATTCAGACGGTCATTCACCAAAGATTTGTTAAGTCATAATGCTGAATCTTTAGTAGTAAGCAGTCTGTTAACAGAGCCGTTAGGTGTGCTCGCCACTGTCTAGGGTAGGAGGCATCTTCAGATGGACATTGTTTTGTGGTCGTTTCATCATGGGACACTCCCCCGGCTGGAACACCCAAGACCGTCTCTGCACATTGCCACATTTAGCCTCTCGGGGATGGAGGATAGAAGGTCACAACCCATGAGAGCTCCAGAATCTGGGAAGTAGCCAGGAGTAGCCAGGGAGAAGATGTGGGCAAAAGGGGCAGGCTTCTTGGGTGGTGACTCAGGAAGATCACAAAACACAGAACCTTCCCCTGCTGGCTCGAGGAGAGGAGTCCCAAGGAGCACTCTTGGGGTGCTGGCAGCTTCCATTCCCCCGTGGGATGCCTGTCCTTCCCAGGGTCTCATCCTTAGACCCTGATTCCTGTGGACCATACTCTGCCCAGACATGTTCAGTCCCTTGATCCTGTCTCCCCTTCCTTAACCTGGGACCTGAAATGCGTCTTCTCCTCTCTGCCAGTGTAATTTGACTTCTTTACAAGCTCTGCTCAGACTTTCCCTCCTTTGTGGTCCCTCAGCCACACCGGGTTCCCTCTTCTCACACTACCACAGCTTGAATATGTTAGTAACAGTTTGCCATGGAAGAGTTTCTTGTCTCTGGTTGCAAATCACAATCACGTCTGGGACGTTAGATCCCAGGCACAGCCCCCAAGAGATTCTGGCTTGGGTGGTCTGTCGTGAAGTTGGGATTTCTTCCTTTTGCCCCAGTATTCCTGACACTGGACAGGTCCAGTATCTCAGCCTCAGGGTACATTGTGGTGCTGTCTTCATGGCTGTTTCGTGCCATCTGACAGATTTATCTCTAGGAAGACTTCAGATCAGCTCAAGGCTAGTTCATGTATCATGTGTTAGTATGACACAGCAGGCAGAGAACCACCCTGAGGGTTAGAGACGTCAGGCTCTACCAGCACTACCAGCACTACCTTGGCTGTGTGGTCCCTGTGAGAACCACCTGCTTCTCAGAGGCGTGGTCATCTCATCTGTGCAGGTTGAGTCACCGGTACTGCCCTTTCACTTGGTACTGCTTTGGGAGTGACCTCGTGGAAAGGAGGGTGGCCTGGCAGCATGGTGACTTAGTGCATTTGGCTCCAAGGAGGCAGTCGTGAAGGTCTGTGCAGCCAGAGTGGCCCCGAAGAGCAGTCACCACACGGGAAGGCCATCTGGTGGAGCAGGCAGCACCGCAAAGCTTCGTTTTGGAGTGACTTGCCATCCCTAGGGGCTCGCAGTGTGCTCGGGGAAGGAGCGCAAGGCGGGCGAAGGTGTGGAAGGTGCCGGGCAGGGGAGTGGAGTTTGCACCGATCAGCAGGCTGAGGAGTCTTGCGGCGGTTGTGGACTGGCTGCCTCTGATTCGGGTAGTGACTGTTTCTGGTGTTCTTCTTGGCTGGAAAAGCCAGGCTTCTGTAGTCAGTCGACAGAACTTCGTGGGCAGTGCTTGAAGTTCGGATTTGCTAGCAGCATGCTGTCCTTAGCGTGAAAACCTCTTTCAGAGTATGGGATTCTGAGTCAGTTGCCTTTTTTCCTCTCAGCGTTATAAAGATGTTGTTCCACTACGTCTGCCATGCATAGGTCATAGTGAGTGAGGTCTGCAATTCAAATCACAGCTTGTTTTCTCTCTTCTTTGGTTTTCTACATTTGATGACATGTCTGGATGTGTTTTGCCTCATGGATATGCTGTTTAGGATATACTGAGCTTCTCGAATCAGTAAATTGATACAGACTAAGTTCACTGAATTTGAGAAATCTAAATCTTAAGAAAAACTGCTTCAGCCTGTCTCTTCGTTCCCTCTGAGGCAGATTGCTCAAGCTGTTATCTTGTTATTTACATTTTTCTGTTGACAGTGTAGATGGGACAGTTTCTCTCGATGTGCCTCCATTGTCACTGATTTTATCAACTCCACTCACTATTATGTTAATCGTATGAAACTTAAAATTTTCACTTACCAGGTCTAGAATTTCCATTTGGTCATTTTTGTGTTTTCCATCTTTCTCTGTTGAAAATTCCTTATTTTTGATTCATCCTAAGAATGTTTTCCTTTCCTTATTTAATCATAGTTCAATCAGCTGCTGAGAAGCCCTTGTCCGGAATGTTGACGTCTTGGTCACAGAAGGAAAGGTTGGTCTCTGTGGCTGTCCGGACTCTACACCTGCTGAGTAAATCTGATTTGTAGGCTGACGCAGCCCATGTTGTGTTGTGAAATCTCTGGGTGCTAATGTGTTTCTCTGAAGAGCACTGATACCCTTGTAACAGGCACAGAACTCGGTGAGGCGTAACTAACTACACCCTTCATCTCTTCAGCCGCTTCTTTGGTTTCTAGCGCCAGGTCTGGAATCCGACCCGCCGCCTAAGGTTCAGGGACCAGCCAGAGAGGTGGGTGGCTTACGCACAGATTCTGGCTCTCCAACTCTGACTGTTCCTCTGGAATTCTTCCACACTCTGTGGTTGTGGCTGCCCCAGGATCTGTCCCTGGGTTCTCCAGGCTGACGAGGTGTAACCCTTCCAGACTGCGGCCTACCTCATGCTAACACTGAAAGTAAGAGACTCACTCCCTGCTGGTTCCCCCCTCCCGTCAGAATGTGCCTCCTTTGGTTCACTCTTCAGGCCTTTGTGTTGTTGGTTTTGTATTTTTTCCGCTTTAGGGTTATCTGGGGAGGGGGATCTGCCTCTTAGTAATTGGCTCAGCTATACTGGGAGTAGAGCCATCTGGTTAATTCAAAAATTAACTAAAGTCTGAGGGCTGGACTACTCTGTCTAGTCTTTAAGGAAGCCCAACAGGAGAAGGAGAGACCAAAGTGGCCCGTTGGAAAGATGAGCAGGTGGTTACTAGCTAGACCTGTGTGATGAAAATATTGAATATATATATTTTAAGAGGATCATTTCAGTGAAAGGAGTCAATGGCATCCAGGGATGGGTTATAGGGATATGAGAAAAAGAAGGAGTTACGGATGACTGCATGCTGGAGTATGGGTAGAAACTGAGAGGTTTCCTAGAAGGTCAGGACTTTAATAGTGTCAGGTGTGCTGATCTGGCTCTGGGCAACTGTGACATAAATCCTGGCGAGGGACTCGGACTTGGGACCGCAGATAAGATGCAGCAGGCTCGCTAGTGGATTCTTAAGAGGAGCCACGGCTCGGTTTGTAAAGTGCCTGTATTCGGGGTTGGACGAGAGGAAGGCAGCCTACAGGGGCAGGATAACAAATACCAGCTGTATTGTGCCAAGGTTTGTGTGTGTGTGTGTGCTGTGCCCAAGGGAGGTACTCTGTGCCCAAGGGAAGATCTGCTGCTGTTCACGCTTCCCTATAACTGCCCACAGCTCAGTGCCAGTGCCAGGACTCAACCCCTGCCAGCTGTGCAGCCCCGGCCCTAGACCACTGCTCTGTGCATCTCTAGGACAGGAAGGGGAGCTTTTCTGTGAAGTGAGAGCCACAGTAGGGTCTGAAGGTGTCTGAGGACTCTGGGCTCAGTGTCTTCTGGGTGGGAGGGGAAAGCAAGCCCCCAGATGCAGAGCCAAGGAGGCCTCGGTGGCAGGGTCCTGGGTGCGGAACACGGGCTGGCAGCCAGAAGACAAGGGAGAAGTGTGTTGAAGGGTTCTGGGTGGCTGTGGGCTGAGGGCACTGAGAAGGGGGAGCTGTGGGAGCAGGTGGCGCAGTCAGTCCGCAGATGGGACCTGCTTTCAGGCCGTAGGGCTCACAAAGCCACACCCACCATCACCACCTTGTCTGACCCTGGAAATAGCCTTTCACCCTGCCATATTGAAGAATTTGAGATGGAGAGCAGCTCAGTGGCCTACTCACAGGGGCAAGTCCAGAGCTGCTGCCGGTTGGAGTCCTCCATGGGGCACCGTGGGGCACACTTGTGGCCAGGATCCTTTGCCCTCCCTGGGTTCCTGCTGAGACGGAAACCATATCTGTCTGAGGTAGTAGGAAAGAGTAGCTGTTACTCCTCCCATGTCCATCTTTAGCCACACTGCATGAGAGGAGTAGGGAGAGGTTTGGGAACTTCAGGGGAACAGACTGAGCCCACAGGCTGTACCCCGCCCCCTGGGCTCCCTTTGCCATCCACTGGCCCACTCTGGGGATTGCTTCCCGTGCTCCTACCATGGGCCATCTTCCCACCTGGATGGGACACAGATCTGACCTGATGCCTGCATCCACATGTTTGATTGCGGAGCAAAGGGCTGGCTTTCCATCCATGCTGCTCTCCCAGGCCAGCCTTGTAGGACTCCGCTGAACCCTAACACCACACCTCTCATGGGTAGGAGAAGAGGCATCTCCATCACTGCCTCAGCGAATCCCCCATATGTGGAGAGACCAGACACTTCTGCCTTCTCCACGGAAGTTCATTTCCCCCACTAAGGACCAAGGAGACCTTATCTCAGGCCCAGGCCATGAAGGGCCCTGTGCCTTGTAGCAATCAGGAGGGATGGGGCACTGTGGAAGAAGGGCTGCTTGAGTGCCGGCTTCTTCATGTGCAGGTGAACGAGCAGATGACGGTCAAGGTGCTGGGGCTGGACTCCATCACGGTCACCTTCACCTCCCTGAATGAGACAGTGACCCTCACAGTGTCATCCAGAAACTGTCCGCATGAAAAACGGGTAAGGCACCGCACGTGGGACCTCAGCCCTTACCTGGGCAGCTCAGCTGGCCACTCCGTATCTCGGGGTCCTTGCTCCTCCCTGGCTGAGGCCCTGCCTCCTCGCTCCCTGCCCAGCTGTGGTGCCACCATTGTTGTGAACTCTGTGTCAGTTGGGAATGTGGCAGGACCTAGAGCGGACTGGCTTAAGCGTAAAGAGGGGATGTCAGTGACCTGAGAAGTCTGTTAACTCGTTAACTCACAACTTCCGGAATGGCTGGGTCCAAGTCCCAGAGGATCCTGTCACACATCCCCACCCCTTGGCTCTGCTTCTCTGTCAGATTTATTCTCAGTTTCTCCCCTACTGGGGACACAGGGGGCCCATGAGCACCTCTTGGCAGCTGATCTACCAGCTGCAGTTTCCTAAGTCCTCCAGCAGGGGGCCTACATCATGCCTCAGGCACGTGAGGCCCTGGGTTCCGGCCCCAGCACCGCAGCCAAAGGAGCAAGGAATGAAGAAGGTGCCAGTGTCACCTCATTAGCACTGCTGGCTGCCCATGACTCAGACCTTCCCTGTGACCAGCTGTGCTGCCCCACCTGGCCAGGCTTGGGTCTCATGGCCATCCTGGGAGCCAAGGGGTAAGACCCCACAAACTCAGATGCATGGAATTCAACCTGCACTGTTTACTTCAGAGAGAAAAATAACCACAGTGAGCTGGGCCTGGGGTGCAGCACCGTGGTGGGCACTTGCCCAGAGTATGGCTCCATGGTGGGCACTTACCTGGCATTCATAAAGCTCTAGATTTCATCCCCAGAACCTCAAAAAGAGAGAGGAGGGAGGGAAGAAAAGGAGACAGCTTGAATTTTTCTGGGTGGAATGAGTGACCTTTCCTTTGATGCACTGTGCCGTCCGTCCGTTTTCGTTCTCTCACTCTGGAGATCAGTCCTAAGCACACACTACATGTGTGCCTGCGTTTCTGCCTTTCCCGAAACCTTGAAGGCTGTGTAAAAGCAACACAAGTGCATTTTCTTATCAGAGGAAATAGATATTAGAAAAACTCTTCATTCTCCCCTGCTGCAGTGGGCTTTGTTTTTCCAGAAGTCTCTTTTCTGGTGCCTTTGCAGCGTAGGTGTACCCATGCGCCCTGGTGTACCCCCTGAGCAGCTGAGAGACATTTCTGGCTCCATCGACCACACATGACCTCCATCCGGGGAAGCCTCCAGGCCACCAGCTGGACACAGCCTTAGCGAGCTGGAGCTAGAAGCTCAAGCTGTGCTGCCCAGTATGTGGCCAGGAGAACAGACAGCTGAGCCTGTGACTGTGACGGGCCCACGTCCAGGGGGCCTGGGTCACACGCCGCATTGCAAAGGCTCGGCGAGGGGGGGATGCGGCTCCTTCATGCTTGCGTGTTTTGATGGCATGTTGACATGACCACAGCCCTGGTGTCCTGGGCTGCTAAGCATATAATTAGAGTCTGCCTTTTCAAGAGTGCTTTAAAGTATCCTCTAAATTCTGAAAACCAGCTCACCAAATGTTTCTCCGGGACTGTGCTAGGACAGAGAATTAGATCTCCCTCCAGGGGTGCTCACAAAGGCCCAGTTTGACTGGGTGGTAGAGGCTTAGAAGTTGCTTAAAATGGCATTATAACTCAAGAGCACGACTAACTGTCTTGGGACCTTTAACCCAGAGACAAATGGAGAGATCTGCTAGGGCAGCCTCCACAGACAGCACTGTGTGGTGAAGAGCGGGCTGACTGGGTGCCGCGCACTGGCCTGGCCTCCCCAGAGAACATGGGTGTCAGGCACTTTACCACCTTTTCAAACAGGGACACTTTTGTGAACAGCAAGATTTCCAAATGTTGACCTTAACAGCCTGATTAAGCATGTTGGGAAATTTTTACATAATGTCCTCAGATTCAGACAATTCGTACATCTTCCATTCTTTGTATATTAATTTTTTTTTTGAGACAGGGTCTCACTCTGTGGTCCAGGCTGGTCCTGAACTCACTTCGGAGCCCAGGCTGCCCTTGGACTCATGGCAGTCCTCCTGCCTCAGCCTCCCGAGTGCTGGGATTACAGGCCTGCGCCACCACACCCAGCTTAGATCTTCCATTCTTGAACCACGAGAGTTGCAGCAACTCCCCAAGAAAATCGGAGTGCTGAGGCTGACAGGGAGCCCAAAGCAGGAGGACGCCATGGAGCCTTATACCAGGCCCTTCCCTGGCCAGGCTCGTTTCTTGGCCTGTATCGTGAGGTGTAAGAGCCCACCCAACTTTAACACATTTCAGTCCCTCAATCTGCTCAGCCCCTCCCAATGTGTGCTGTCGGGCTGATTCCACCAAGCGCTCGGCCACCTGGAAAGCTGTGAGTATGGAGCAGTTGCCCCTCCAAGCCTCTGCTACCAGGAAGCTTGTTCAGTGGTTTCCCTGGGTGCCCATCTTCCAGGGGGAGGCCACCCATCCCTGTGGCAGGCAGGCAGCAGCGTCAGCTTTTGCAGCTCTGAGGCTCCTCGTGAGATATGCTTCCCACGGCAGTACTTGGCAAGCAGGTGATGTCCAGCCCAGCGTGCTGCCTCACATCCTTTCTGGAAGCAGCCTGGGTGGAAGTTGCACATTAATAAATGAATTAGCCCAGGAGCAGCAGCTGGGGCCATGCAAGAGAAGGTGGTAGAGGCTTTGCCACTGATGGGGAAGGGGTCTCATGGCCATTCTTCAGGAAGACTGCCCCCTGCCTCCCCCTCCACCTGAGGCCTGAGTTCCACAGGGGTTAAATGCGAAAGAAAGTAGTCCCTGCGCGCGGGGGCCCTGGGGCCATGGCAGCTGCAGGGAGGAAGGTATCTCCAGGTGCCCTCCCACGCCCAGCCGTGGTCGTCCAATGACTCATGAGTAGGACAGCACTTCCTGAGCACCTTATGTGTGAACAGAAAGCAGCCCCGGCCTCAGTCCTGCCTTGAGGAGCTCGTGGGCCGTGGGGGAGCAGGCTCAGGCACAGCCGCTGGCTTTGTAGAGTGCAGCCTTCCATTGTGCGGGTTGGGACAGATGGACCAGTCACCTCAGGGACTCTCCAGGGAGAAGCATCTGGGCCAGTCCAGGCGCAGACCGGTGCAGGAAGCTGCTGGGTGAGAGGGAGGGAGGAGTGACCCAGAAGTGGGACTGTGCCCATCCTCCAAGCCAGAGCATGCACTACAGAGCCGGCACAGCTCCTCACACCTGCTGTCCTCCCTCCAGCTCAGTCAGAAAATCAGCATGGACGAGAAGGTGTCCAAGATGAACCGGGCCCTGGCTGAAATCAAGAAGCGGTTTCAGAAAACCATGTCTCAGTTCATGAAATCCGTCCTGCTGGCAGCAGGTAAGGTGGCAGCACAGTGGCTGCAGGCCTGTCTTATGGGCTTCTGAGTCCTGGCACACCCTCAGCCCCTGCACTTGAGTTTCCAGGGAGCTGGGTTCTCCAGGCTCCACGTCCAGGGGATTCGTCCAGGTCATCTGTCCCCCAGGACGATGAATGAGCTTGGACAAGTTCAGTTCCTGTGCTCTCCCCTCATCTTTCACGTCTTCCTGTGGTTGTCTTTCCACATCCCTCCTCATCCCGACCCACACCTGCATCACCTGTTCACCATTGGTCTGGCCCCATTCCCCTTACCAGGCTCTCCCTGGTGGAGCACCCTCAGGCCTGGGAGGGTGGTCTCAGGACCCTGGAGTGTCTGGGCTCTCCTCTTCATCGTGGATGATCTGGGGACAAGAGGATAGACCCTTGTGCGCTGTTTCCCTGTTTCTCCCTGGCTGGGCTTAGAGTAGCAGTGTCTCCCTGGGGCCTCTTGGGAGTTTCTCCTCATCCCTAGGCACTAAGTTCCATTGTCACCCTCCCCAGGGCCTCCCTTGGCTTCCCTAGCGGAGCAGCCCATGGTGTCCTCCAGCATCCCGCAGCTCCCAGTGCACACTCTGCTTCTGCATCTTGCTACCTGCCCCTGTGAATATCTTCCATGTGCCTGTCCCCACTCCCCCTGCAAGGAGTTCTCAGAGGCATAGCCCCAGCCTGGGGGCGGGGTGGGGGGGAGGATCTCTGTATGCCCAGCACCCTTGCTTGTCAGTAACACTGGGTAATCAATGAAGGAATGAAAGGTCCTTGGTCTCAGAAATGCTGCAGTCTATAGGGCAAGCAAGCTAAGGTGAAAATAACACAGCTGTGAGGGTAGACCTGGCTTTATCCTGGAGACATGGGAAACAGCGTTCCTGGGGGAGGGGCACCGTGCGCTGTGGGCTCGGGCCGGCCTCTCCCCTGGGCCGTGGAGGTTTCCAAGCAGAAGGAGCGTGCACCCTCAGAGCGTGTGCTGGGAGCTGGGTCTCGGGGCGTGAGGGCCTCCAGCCCACACGCACTCGTCTCCAGCTCTTCTGGGGTTGTAGTGCCATGTGCGCTGAGGACAGAGGCCTGCTGGGCAGCACAGAGGTGGCAGGAACTGGGCCACAGAGGGCCCTGATGTCAGGGCCCAGCAGACACTGGTGTTTTCTGCCCACAGGTCTGCTTACCATAGAGTATCCCACCACAAGGAAAGAGGCAGTCTTCCCTCGGTTCAGGATGAGATCCGGACCTCAGGCCGAGCGGGCCCCCAGGCCAAGTTTACACCCAGGGGAAGCCCGCTCGGGGTCTCACTCCGGCCGACCGGGTTCCTCCGTTGAAGATGCTCTGAATGAGCAGGCCACGCCAGTTCCCATGAGCCCCGTCCAGAAGAAGACTGCCAGGGCCACAGCCAGAGCTGCAACCGCATGCAGGTCAGCCGAGTGCCGCGTCTCTCCACGGTGCCATGTGCGGCTGTGGGTGGCGGCGGGGAGGCCCCTGAGCACAGGGAGCCTCCCTCTGGAGCTCCAGACTCTGGGGGTGGGGAAGGTAGGGGCTAGCGCTGGAACAGATGAAGTGATTTTAGGTTGCACTTGAGGTAGGAAAGAAAAAAGGCGTGTATCAGAGTGGGGCTTGGCCAGGGGCTGGGTCTTGCCCTGCTGCCCATTGTTTTAATGAACAGACGAAGAGTGGTTTTACATTTGTAAGTGCCCGAGAAGGGGGGTACAAAGAAGGGCACACATCGTGAAACAAGAAATGGTAGAAAATCCAACTGTCCGAACTGAGACTGGAGCAGAGCCACACCCTTGGCGCACACCCCGTGGCGGCTTCTGCAGGCAGGCGGGAGCTCTGGGCGCAGGGCAGGAAGCCTCTGGCATCCCAAGCATGGAGTGTGTACGCTCCGTACTTTCTCTCTGGAAAGTGCCCTCTGGCCCTGGAGATGGGGCTGGGAAGTGGCTGGCAGGGCCCCATTGGCCCTCCTGGGGTGATAGTCCAAGGAACGGGCAAAGAGGTCGAAAGAGGTGGCTGAGATAGGATGATGTAGAGAGGATGCAGCACGCCCCGGGGCCAGAGCCAGGAGCAGGTCAGGACGTGCCAGAGAGAGGCAGGCCGTGCGGGGCCGTGCGGCTGGGCAGGAGGCAGTGGCATAAGCCCGGGACAAGAGATGGACGGCAGGAAGCCACTCCGTAACGGAAAGGAAGCGACCGCATGAATCTGTCTTTCTGTAATATGAAAAACACAAATATGTTTTTATGGTTTTTAATATATGTGTATCAAATACACACTGAAAAGAGAGCAGAGTGTACGTGCAGAGCCCAGTGAGCGTGGCACAGTGGCCAAGGATGCCCTCCTGTGGCAGCCCCTCTTGCTGCCTTCAGGCCCAGCCTTCTGCCTCCTCCCTGACACACGACGGTTCTCCCCACACCTTCATTCCTCACTGTGTGTAAGATGGCGTCAGGTGTCACTCTGCCGGTCTGTCTCCTGGCATTGGGCTTCTCAGCTCGGCGTTAGGACTGGGAGATGGGCCCTCGTGGCTCCGCACAGCCACCTTGGCCCTTGGCCCTCACTGCTGCAGCCCTGCCTCCGACATCGTGCAGGTTCTGAGGTCAGAGGCTGGTGGGTGCGTTCGGATCTGGCGGTGGGAGACTGTGCTGCTCGGGGCGTGTGGCCTGCTCCCGGCTGTCACGTGCGGGGGAGACGCCAGCACAGGCTGTGTGTGTCCCGGGAGGGCTGGGCTGTGCTGTGTGTTGTCGGGTCCCTCTCTCTGTGCTCCGCTCTGTCCAGTGTCCGGCATTGTCACCCCACAGCGGCAGATCGGGCTTTCATTTGTGCCTCCTCGTGCTCACCGGGACTGAGCCCGCACTCAGTTCATCGACCGTTGGGGTATTCTCTTCTGCAAAGTGTCTGTTCAGTTCCCTGGTCTGTTTTTCTACTGAATTGCTCATCTTTCCTTGGTTTGCTTGTAGATGTTCTTTATATATTCTGAATACAAGATATTTGTCAGCTATAAATTTTGAGAACAACCCTCTTGATTTTATTCTAGTGGTGGTATCAGTGACTAGAAATTACTAAATGTAATGCCCAACTTTGAAGCGTTCTGTATCCTGCTTAGCCCGATGACAGCCTTAGTTACTTATTCGTAGCTGGGACACAACACCCACCACCCTCAAATTAAGGGAGAAAACGGTTATGTTGGCTCACAGTTTCAGAAGGTCTCAGTCCATGCATGGGCGGCCAGCAATGGGCAGGCAGTGGGGAAGCACATGGCGGAGCCCCGGCGGGGGCAGAGCTGTTCCCTGCATGGCAATAGGAAGCCAGTGAGTGAGGAAGGGCTAAGCTGGTCCTCCAGGTCAAGCCCAGGACCCACCCCTGCCGACCAGGCCCACCTCGTAACAGTGTATGGAATTCCACAGGCATCCCATGACACCCAAGCGCGTGAGACTTTGGGGAAACGTTCACATCCGAACCACAGCAGAAGTTACTGAAGGTGATGCCCAGCTTGAGGTGTCTTTCTGTATGCTTGTAGTGTGTGTGCCCGCTAACCCTTCCTCGACTCCGACAGCAGGATGGTGTTCTCTAGTGCTGCTTTCTGTTAGTCTTTTAATAGTACCGTCTCTGCCTTATGGCTGTTTTTCAAATAAAGATTTTTTTTTTTTTGAGACAGGGTCTCACTCTGTAGTCCAGGCTGGTCCTGAACTCACTATGGGAGCCCAGTCTGGCCTTGGACTCAGGGCAATCCCCCTGCCTCAGCCTCCTGAGTGCTGGGATTACAGATGTGCGCCACCAAGCCCAGTTTATGTGGTGCTGGGGAATCGAACTTGGGTACTTAGCACTTGACTTAGCGCCTGCTAAGCAAGCGCTTTAACCACTGAGCCATTCCTCCAGCCCCCTAAAATAATTTCTGTGGTATGAAGCAGAAGCCAAGCTTTAACTTTTTTATGTGTGTATCTTTTTTTATTTTTGAGACGGGATCTTACCCTGTAATCCAGGCGGACTCTGAACTCACATTTAGCCAAAACTGGCCTGGAACTTACAGCAGTCCTGCCTCAACCTCCCAAGTGCTGGGATTACAGGCATGCACTACCACACCCAGCTGTTATGTGGTACTGCAGGATCAGACCCGGAGCCTTGTGTGTCCTAAGTAATTGCTGAAATCACAGAGCTGTGCCCCCACACCCTCTATTTTTTTTTCTTTTTTTGAGACAGGGTTTCGCTCTTTTCGCCAAGGTTTGTCCTAAAGTCATTATATAGCCCAAGCCAGCCTCAGACTCCCAGCAGTCCTCCTGCCTCAGCCTCCCAACTGCTGGGATTACAGGCCTAGCCACTACACCCAGCTAATTTTTATGTGGTGGTAGGGAGTCAGACCAGGTCTTTGTGCACCCTAGGCAAGTGCTTAACCATTGGGCTGTGCCCCCATCCCTGTGTGTCTAACGGATCCATCATTACCTGTTGAAAAGTTGGTAATTTTCTCTCTGTTCTTTGTTTTTGTTTGGTTTTGTTTTTTAATGTGTATTTATGACACATAATAATAATTAGCTTAAGAACTGGTGTATTTGCATAGGATATCTTGATCAAATTCTCTTCCCTTTCTCCTTCCCACCTCTTCAACAGCCCCGCGTCCCCCTTCTTCTCCGCAAAGTCTATCTTCTTACTTCCTTTCATCTCTCTTTTATTTCTTTATGGTTTGTTTTTCTCATATTACAGAAATCATACATTATTTAACAACTTGTGTCTAATTCATTTTACTAAGCACAGTGGTTTCAATATGCATCCGTTTCCTATAAATGATTCAAATTTATCTCTCTATGGCAGGGTAGTCCTGCGTTCTGTAAATATACCACATCTTTATCCATTCATCTATAAGTGGACATATCAGCTGCTTCCAAGGTTGGCTGTTGTAAGTGGTGCTGCTATAAATTTGAGTATGCGTGTGTCACTCTTGTATGATTTTAACTCTTTTGGGAAGGTGCCAGAAGAGGTATGGCTGGCCCGAATGCGATATCTATTTTCAGTTTTATGAGGAATCTGATTTTGCTTTTGATAGTGGTTATACCAGTCTGCAGTCCTACCAACAAAGTAAGAAGGTTTCTTTTCCCCCCAACCACATTTGCTGTTTTTTGAGTTTTGCTATCAGTCATTCTTACTGGAGTTAGGTGAAACCTCAGTGTTGTTTTGATTTGCTTTTCTCTGATGGCTTAGATGTTGAACATTTTTTTAATGTACTTACTGGCCATTCAGACTTTTGAGAACTGTTTGTTTCAGTTGCCCGTTTTTGGTTGGATCTAATTCTTTCAGTTCTTATAGATTCTTAATATCAGTCCTCAGTCTAAGGAGGAGCTGGCAAAAAAAAAAAATCTCCCATTCTGTCAATTCTCTCTTCTCTCTGGTGATTTGTTTCGTTTGCTGTGCGGAAGCTTGTGTACTTTGGTATAATCTCATTTGTTGATTCTTGGTGCTGTCTCGTGTTTTAGTGATAAAGGCCTTGCATGTTTTCAAGGGTTTTGCCTATATTTTTTCTTCCAACAAATTCAGTGTTTTCATTTTAATGTCTAGGTCTTTTATTTTGATGCCTGGTGAAAGATGCAGGTCTGGTTTCAGGCTTACCTCTGTCAGCTGCTGCTGGCAGCTCGCAGGCCTCTCCAGGCACCCGAGGGGGCCTGTCCTTCGGCTCTGACGTGTCTTCAGGGTTTCCTTCTTTCCCTGTTCCTCCTCCAATTCCTCGAGCTCTCCTCCCTCTCCAAACTAAGTTGAGTAGGTAGATTTTTAAAACCGTATGTCAACTTTCTGGTGAGCCCATGCGGAACCTTTGAGCAGGACGCCTGCCTGGCTGCCGTGTGATCTGGAAGCCCTGTCTCTCAGCTCTTTGGTGTAGAGACTTATAAATGAAGGGACGGTGTATGCATGAATCCAAGGTTGTTTCCTGGCCCCCTGTTCTGTTGTTCCCTGCTTGCCCAATCTTTCACTAATACCAAACTGTCTTACTCACTTTATAAGTATTCCTTTACATCAGAGTAAGTGTTCAAACTTTGAGAGAAGTAAGGTTAGGGCTGTAACTCAGCAGTTAGAGCACTTGTCTAGCATATGCAAGGCACTGGGTTGATTCTGCAACACCACATATGCCGGGCGGAGTAATATGCACTTGTAGTCCCAGCACTGCGCAGGCTGAGGCAGGAGGATTGCCTGAGTTCAAGGCCACCCTGGGCTATATAGTAAGTTCATGACCAGCCAGGACTATAAAGCAAGAAGGAAAGAAAAAAACTTTGAAAACTTAAAACTTTTTGTGATTAGCCTTTTAAATCTTCATATAATTTTTGAACCAGCTGGTAAATATTAAAAATGTCTTGGAATTTCAATAGCTTGTTAATATCTTTATGAAACTGGAGAATTTCAGTCCCTGAATATGGCTTATATTTTCACTTATTTAGATCTTCTTTAATCTCTTAGTTATTTTATCGTTACTGTGACTCAATACCCGACACATGCAACGTTAGGGAAGAAAGTTTTATTGGAGCTCACAGTGTCAGAGACTCACAGTCCATTCCCAGGTGGGCTGGAAAGTGGAGGGAGCACATGGGGGGGCGCAGCCGGAGCCGGAGCCGGTGCTCAGGCAGACAGAGATCCTCACAGCAGCAGCGTGGCAGAGCTGAGAGGCCTGGGAGGAAGGCGGAGCCAGCACGCACCCCTCCGAATCGAGCCTCTGCACCCCCCACTTCCACCAGCCTGGCTCCCAAGGTGCGTGGAGTCCGTAGGACCGTGGGCTCTCGAGGTCACCTAGCCCCCACGGTGGCAGTCTCTCCACAGTGTTCTGTTGTTCTCGGCATAGGGGCTTCAGGTTTTTCACTAGATTTTTTTTCTGTGGGGCATTTAATAGTTCTGGTGCTATTATAAATTATTAATTGTTTTTAATTTAATTTCCATATTTGTTGCTGAATATAGAAATTCAACTTAGGCTTACTTCACTTTATTTATAGGAAAATCTACTCCGCGCGTGAGGTCTGAGCATTGCCTCAAGGTCAGTGGCGTGCCCACCGGCCTGTCCTGACTGCCCGGCCTGCCCCTAGCAGCCCCGCTGGCCTGCCCCGACCGACGGCCCTCTCGCGACCCCTGCTAACCGTCCCCGGGGCTGGGTCTCACACGCAGAGCCCTTAGCAGCTGCCTGCTCCCCGGCAGCACCCCGTCTGCACGTGGGCCTGAGCAGTCTTTTTTATTGCTGCCTAGCACGCTGTTTGGGAGGTCCAGCGCCACCACACCCACCTGCAGAGGCTAGTGAGGATGTGTGGGCAGGCGCTGAGCTGTTCTCGTGGGTGTGCTCTGGTTGGGTGCAGGGACACTACGCAGGGTCTCATGACGGCGGGGCTGCCAGGCTGGGCTCACATCTCTGAGCGTGGGTTGGGGGGGCCGGTGGACAGGCCGCGCCTTTGGGCAGTGCCTGCACCCTGCTTGGTGCCTGGCACACCCAAGGTGCTTGATGAGCCCTCACGTGGGGTGCCAATCTGCGGCGACCGTGCTTGCCAGGCTCCCATGTGGCCCCCTGAGCATACTGGGGGGCAGAGGGGCGCTTGGCCAAAGTGCATACGCGCGGTGCGTTCGGTCGGGTGCGTCCGGTATGTCCAGTAGCAGCAGTATCAGGAGGGCGGAGCAGGGCCAGCGCACCCGGCCATGGCCTCACGAAGATGATCCCGCGTGGGGGCTGGAGGAAGGACACAGCGGCTGAATTGCTCGCCTGGCGATGGCCAGGCCCGAGCGCGGTCCCCAGCCCCTGTAAAGCTGGGCGGGGTGGCGCGCCTGTAATACCAGCCCTAGGCAGGCCGCGGCAGCAGGACTGTCCCGAGCCCCAGGCTGGCCTGGCCTCCACCAGCAAGTTCAGGGCCGGCCTGGGCTGCAGGGCCAGACCCGTCTTAAAAAATAAAAATAAAAAAAAAAATAAAATAAACCCACATTTGAGTAGACTTAGAGGAGGCAAGAAGCGGACTTCTGTTTCTGGGGGCAGAGCAAAGCAGGCAGCAATAGTGGCAAAGGCCCAGAGGTGGGCACAGAGCAGCCTGGTGCCTGTGCAGCCGGGGCCAGTAGGCACGGGGCAGTGGGCGTGAGCGAGGCGAGGGGCGCACCCGCGGAGCCTGGCAGGCCTCTGTGGGGTGGTGGCTCTGGAGAGAGCTGGGAGGGCTCTGTGGGCACAAGGGTGGGCAGCTTGGAGAGTAGGAAAGCGGTTGGGGCGCGTGGTGAAGGCTGGCGAGCAGGCAGGGCCAGTCAGGCGGCAGCCGGCCCGTGCTTCTCCCCGCAGGGAGAGGCGCCCCAGGGCGCGCGGCCGAGCCAGGTGGACGCCCGCACCTGCCGACTGCCCGCTCGTGCTGCGGAGTCTCCTGTGTAAGGAGGACACCCACACCGGCTGCAGATGCCTGCGCAGGGCACCCCTTGTGTCCGACCTGGAGCTGGAGCGCTTCCTGTCTGCGCCCCGAGACCCTGGCCAGGTGCTGGTGTTTGGGGTGGTCTCAAGCCAGAGCCCAGCTGGCACCATGCAGCTCCAGTGGCTGCTGGACACACTGTACAGCCACCGGCAGCAGGGTCGCGCCTCGCCCTGTGTCCAGGTGAGTCCCAGGGCCGGGTTGGGAGGGACCTGGGAGGAACCCCACATCATCAGGACCGGCCACCCCCCTCCGTGTGTCTCCTCCCCAGGGCCTTTGCACATGCTTTCGACGCCGTCTGACACCTCTTCCTACCTTCTCTCTCCCTGTTTCTCACATCAGGGGCCTCCTGTGATTCTCAAGACAAAGCCCAGCACTACCTTAGTCTTACACAGCACGTGGCACTTTTTGGGTGTGACTATTTAGAACAGAAAAATGTCAAGGGCTTCAAAAAAAAAAAGGCTTGTGTACTTTTGTGGGGGCCACACCGTGGCCTGATCTCCTGACGCTGCTCAGGTATCAGCCAGGCCTTGAGGGCCCCGCAGGGCAGCCGTGACAGCAGGCCCCAGCTGGGCCCTCGCAGGGCAGCCCTGGTGTGTTGCTGGTAGGCCACATGCTAGCCTGAGCCCTGGGGCAGACAGATGCCCAGCCCCGCAGAGCCTGGGACCACAAGCAGGTGCGTGGGATGGGCAGGGCACGGAGGAGGGCCCCACACTGCCCACATGGGCAGGGCCCACCCTGGGGCACAGAGCCTTTCCTGGCCAATCTGGATCAGCTACGGGGGTCATGGCACTGGTGTGCCATGCAGGGTCACATGGGACAGGGGCACGCTGGCAGGGTCCCATCGGTGTGCCACACAGGGCCACACGGGCACACTGCGCAGGTCCCGGGGGGGCAGACGCAAAAGGAGAGGGGCCACATGAGGGCAGGGAGCCTGCGGACAGCCTGCAGGGTGATGTCTTCCCAGTGGGCCTTCTCCACAGCGGCCTCAAACAGGAAAATTGATCTTTACCTCATACCACTCACAATGATTGATTCACAGTGGATTATAAATAGGACCTTAAGAGCCATAACTTGGGCGCCGGAGGAGTGGCACCGTGATTAAAGCACTTGTCTAGCAAGCAGAGGGCCCTGGCGATGAACCCCCAGTGCCACATAAGCGGGGTCTGGAGGCGCACGCTGGTAATTCCAGCACTCAGGAAGCTGAGGCAGGAGAACTGTTATAGGTTGGAAGCCAGCATGGGCGATGTAGTGAGTTCAGGGGCAGCCTGGGATACAGAGCTAACCCCTGTCCCTCAAAAAAAGGCCATAACTTCAGAAAGAAAACATTAGAGAAAAATAGTTGTGATGTTGTTGTGATATTCAGGCAGGGAAGCCCAAATATAATACGAGACCAAACTTGAAAAGTCAAAACTTCAAAAAACATTTTTAAGAAAACAGAGGTGCACCATAAACAGGGAGAAAGTACAAATCTCTAAAATTGGTCCTTGGGCTGTTTTTCCTTCTGTGCATCTAGGCAGCTCCCCAGCATACCGCTGAAAGGCCGCCGGCGCTGTGGCCATGCTGTCCCCGGGGCTCCCCCTGCTCCCTTAGGAGCTCCAGCACAGAGCTCTGAGGGCCCCCGGCTGGCGCTGTCCACTGTTCCCAGGTGTCCTGGGCACGACCTTGCCATGAGGCCACTGAGCTCGGTCGGGCTTTGAACAGGCTGCCCTGGGGTCTGCGCCGGCCAGGCGGTGTCCGCAGGGCGTGACCAGCGCTGGCCCCTCCCCGCAGTGCCGGCACGACTCCTACCGCTTGCTACGCTATGACCTGGATGGCCCCCTGCAGCACAGCCCGCCCCTGATGGTGACCAAGTTTGCCGTGGTGCCTGGGATGGTCCTGGTGAGCCAGGGAGTCACGGGACAGAATTGGGTGGGTTTCCTCCTCCCTGCTCAGCCCAGCAACCCCAGCACCACCACTCCCCACCGCCCAGGATCTAGAGAATCTAATTCTCTTCTCCTGTCGGTTTCCAGATTGCTTTAAGTGCATACACACGTTCATGATGCAGCTTGGGAGGGGTGGCACCCTGTGCACCGAGGTGACCCTGGCTCCCAGCTGTGTCCACGCGGGCATGGGTGTCTCGCCTCTGGCCTTTGTAGGCTGTTTCTAGGGTAGACTTCGGGGTCCCGCCTTTATAATGCTGATGAAGGAGCCGGCCCTCTGGTCCTCAAGTGGTTTATAGCATCTGATTTTTTGTTTTTGTTTTCAGTACTGGGTATTTAGTCCAAGACTTCCCACTGAACTACAAAGCCTTGCGAAGTTGCCCAGGCTGGGCTTGAGTTTGTGACCCTCCTGCCTCAGCCTCCCAGGGTCCGGGTCAGCAGGCTCGCATCCCACGTCCTGCTTGTGATACCTGATTTTTAACTGCTGAATGGGACCCTGGTTGCATCTTGCGAGGATATTTTTCTTCTTCCTTTTCTTCACCTCTTTTTCGTCTTTTCCCTTCTTCCTCGCCTCCCATCCGTCTCCCTCTGCCTGTTTTCCTTTTTCTGTAACTCACAAGGCTGTACCAAGTGCCCTTGCCCAGAAATCGGTGGATGGGTGTCCCTCAACTCGCAGCTGGGACCCGGAGGGTGGGGTGCGTGGGCTCTGCGTCTTGGGGCCCTTTTCCCAGGGGTGAGCGGGCCAGGGCCTCACAATACATGGTTTAGAAGCGAGGGGTTGGGGACAACTGGTTCAGGGAGTGAGTGGGAGCCCTCTGAGCAGGGAGGACCCCTTTGGCATGAGGTGTTGGGGTCATGTGTGGAACGGCATTTGAAAGCTTAGCTCTATGAGAGGAAGCCAACTGAGCTGTGCGTCTGGGGGCAGCGGGGGAGGGCAGCACCCCTCCGCCAGCCACCAGGGCCCGCGTTTGGGCCTGACTCAGGGAGGCCGGAGGCCCCAGCTCACGAGGTCCAGAGCCACTGTCTCGTGCCGGCCCGGAGGCCTCTCCCACAGGCTCCTTCATGTCTGCCCGCAGATGTTTGCTGGGGGGAGGCTCCTTTTTGGAGGCTGTGTTCTGAATGGATATGGCTTCAGCAAGCAGAACCTGCTGAAACAGATCGTCCGGGCTCAGCAGGACTGCAAGATGGGCCACTTCCTGCCCGATGACTACAAGTTCAAGTAATCAGTGGGCAGGACAGGGTATCAGGGGACGTGTGGGCTCTGGTCAGAAAGCGGGAGGGACGCTCTCCCTGGGCGCCTTCGAAGGGGCCCCTGCAGCCCTTACCCCCAAGGAACCCGGATGTGAGGGGCAGCACAGGGCAGGCCATCCCTGCCCTCATCCACTACACACTGCCTTGTGCCCCTTCTGCAGCACAGTGATCTCCTCCTCAAGCCTAGAGGATCCTCACGGTGCCAAGAGAACTGTGTCTGGGGACCTGGAAGACAGCTTCTCCTCAATGGCCCTCGGAGACAAGGTGGAGAAGGAGTCCTCTCCCCAGGTTGAGAAGAAGTAGGTGACCCTGGCCTGGGGCCACCACTGAAGCTACTCCAGGGCTGTGGCTCTGGCCTGGCCCTTCCTCAGCACAGTGGCCCAGCTGTCCCTAGACCGGCTGGTGGCCTTCTGGGTCTCTGTGTAGACTATAGCAACCCCCTGCCCAGCCTCTGAGTCTGAAAAGCAGGGAGACAGCCCTGACGTGAAATGGACCACGTGTCCTGCAAAGCACGTTTCTCAAGAAGACAGAAAAGCGAGACTTGAGAGGTGGAGAGGCCCCGGGTGCCCCGGGACCCTCCTCACCACTCCCCAGCTCCTGCACCTCTGTTTTGGCACTTAGGTTGCAAGAGCTAGAAGTAGATCTGAGTCTTTTCAACAAGGAGAGGAGGGACAGCAGGAAGGTGGCCACCTGGAAGAAGCAGGGCACCAAGAAGTGACGATGCCATGGTGGCCCGACACCATCTCACACCCAGCCCACCTGCTCCCCGGATCCCCCAATAAACGGCTGCCCCAGACCAGGGTGAGGCGGTGCGGTCCAGGGCAGGCTGGCCGCCTGCACCCTGACAGCCCTGCACCTGGGGAGAACCTGCCTCCAGCCTAGGGCTATGGCCAGTTAGGGGCGCAGAGGCTCCCGCGCCCCAGGAGAGAGGTCACGAGTGCAGCCGTCCCGTGGGACTCAGCTGGGACTGGAGCGAGGGGCTGAGATTCAGAAAGGTGGAACGCATGAGAGGAGAAGAAAGGGAGAGAGAACAGACGGAAGGTGAGGTGGAGGGAGGGGCAGGAGGGAGGAGGAGGAAGCGCAGAGGGGGAGGACACAGAGGACGCATGCCCAGGCCTCAGTGGTCCCCGGATCTGGGCTCCCAGCTTGCACCACGGCTCAGAGGTCAGCCCCACTTTGGACCCCGGGTCTAGCACCAGGGCAGACCTCATGGACCACTGACCTGCCTGCTGGCCCCGCTGCCCCAGCACCCCTGTCTCGTGGTCCTAGCCAGCCCAGGAGAGGACTGTGGAGAGTCCTCCCGAGAGAGCTCCACGTGACGGCAGGCAGCACTTGGTGCACCTCACGTGTGACTCTGGAATGGAGGCCTCTTCAACCAGAATTTTTTGAGATTTAGCTTTTATTCTTTATATCACTCAGAAACTTTTTTTTTTTTTTCCGGTTATATACTTGCCCTTCAGAGGTGGATTGGAAGTGCCTGGTGTTTTTAAGCCTGTGTGCTTTCATACAGGGCCTAGGTCAGTCAGGGTCTGGGGGCCTGACTCTCCCCCCTGCCCCATTTCAAGGGGTGGGCCCAGAAGAGGGGCAGAGGAAAGCCCCACCCTGCCTCACAGGAAGGGCCCACCCCCTGGGAGTAGAGCCATTGCTGTTACCCTGGCTCAGTCCTTGGGGTCACGTGCTTGGCTGTGCACATAATTGGTGCACCACACAGGACGCCTGGGATAAACCACATGGGTGCCCCGTGCTGGGTCACATGAGATGTACCACACATCTCATGGGTGCATCACACAGGATATACCACATAAGTTCATGTGGAGACACCACACGGAGTCACATGGGTATACCATGCAGGGTCATGCAGGATGCACCACATGGGGGTCATACAAGTATGCCACATGGGCACACATGAGCATGCCACACCTGCTGTGCTCCACAGGGACACAGAGGATGTACCACACAGGACCATAGAGTGCACCACACAGGATCACATAGGGGGACCACGCAGGGTCACATGGGGTACCACACAGAGTCACACAGAATATACCGTGTGAGGCACAGGAGTGTGCCACGCAGGGCCACTTGGGTGTGCCACACCTGGTGTGCTGTGCAGGTCACACAATGTGGCGTCACAGAGATATGCTCAGGCACTTAGCCTACTGCCCTGCCAGCCACGACACACTTTCCTCCACAGAGCAGCCTCGCGTCACCCAAGACCCAGTGCTTAGGAAGGCTTCCCAAAGGGGGTGAGGGTGGAGCCAAGCCAAAGGCCGCAGAGTGAGTCTTGGGGCCTCGCCTCTGACACTCTGCGCCCACAGCGGTGAGTGCCTCTGACAGCCTCTTCCCAGACCCTGGCCTCTCAGGAGCGGCGGATGGTCAGGAGTCCAAGGTTCCCGGGAAGCAGGGAAGCATCTGCCTGTGTCACTGTGGTCTCACTGGAGTCCCAGGACGGGGGGCACCACCCGCAGATCTTCACATACAATGCATGAGTAACCAGCAGGATTGTGGGAATTCAAAGGAAGACACCAGGGGTAGGAGTACCTGCCCCTCACTTTTCGTAAAGCAGACAGGCATCCCCAGAGGGTACCAAGTGGGGTCCCCGTGCCCAGCCACTGCCTCCTCTACCCGTCCCTCTATGTGAAGGCAGCCTGGCTGAAGATGGGACGGGAGGCAGAAGACGGGTGAGCGTCTCTCTCCGGCAGTGGTTCTGGATCCAGTGGCCTTAGAGAAGGTCTTGTTCCAGGACACGCAAGAATACTGGGTGGTGGTGGTCAGATGCCCCTTGAATTTTGTGTCAGAGCTCCTAAGGAAGTAAGGAAGTCCCTCGGGAGGTCACTGCCACGGGGTGCAGTGGCCTCTTCAACAAAGTGCTGGACAACTGGATAGCTACACAGGGAAGACCTTTACCTCACACCATTCACGATATTTAACTCAAAATGGATTGCAGACATGAGCTTGAAAGCCAAAACTTATCTAAGAAAATACTGGAGAAAAAATAGTTGTGATATGTAGGCAAACAAAGATTTCCTAGGACTGTAAAAAATAATAAAAATTAAATACAGACTTCAAATTTTAAATAAGATGGAGCTTCAAGTTTTAAACGTCTTTGAAAAGCATTTTAAGAAAACAAAGGTGTGCCATAAACTTGGAGAAAAATACACATTTTTATAATGAAGAATATTTACAACTCGAGACAGACAAATGAGTTTTCTCACATCTCTAGGAGACAGACAACTAAATTTTCTTTAAATAGACATTTTGTGATTATAGGAAAAGAAGTACATAATGTGCTGCTCCTAACAGTCCCCAGGGAGATGGAAATTCAGAGCATAAATGAGACATGTCAGGGCTGGAGGCATGACTCGGGGTTAGAGCACTTGCCTGGGAGGTGCAAGGCCCCAGGTTGAACTCACCCACAGCACCCAATGGCTGGACATGGGGGTGCCTCCCTGTAACCTCAGCACTCACGCTGAGACAGGAGGATTGCCTGGGTTCAAGGCCATCCTGGGCTAAATGGTAAGTTTAGGACCAGCCTGGACTACAGAGTGGCACTCTGTCGCTGAAAAGGGACCTTAGACACTCACAAGGATGACTGAAAATGATTTTTTAAAATCTGAAAATACCAATCCTGCTAAGTTGCACACCAGAATTCTCAGGCAACGTGGTAGGTGTGAAGTGGAAAGCGTGTTTCGAGGACAGTACGGTGCGCCTACCCTCAGGCAGAGGTGCAGACCTCGTTCTGCCAATCCAAGGAAAAGAAAACATTAAAAGATGCTGGAGAGCAGAATCTGCAGAGGAATAAGGGTCAGGCTGATGCCCGTTCTTTTGTAGCTACACTAGAGGCAAAAGGAATGTAGTGATGATTTAAGGAGTTAGGTACTTTCAGCTGTTGGATGGTAGGAGTGGGGAAACCCAGTGACGTGACAGTCTAAGGAAGTGCGTGGCCTGTCAGGAAGACGATACTGATGACGTGAGCGCCAGTGGGGATACGCAGACATGAATGAGTCTTAGTGACAATCACAGCCCACGGGAAGATCGAATGTGTAACTTTGAACTGCTCGCACTCTGTGAAGTGGGGGGCGATGGGGAGGGGAAAAGGAAGATGGCCAGAAAGGCACCAGTCGGGACTTGGCATCACAGTGTGAATGAGTTAATCTCCCGTGTACAGAGTCCTGTACCTGAGCATTCATCAGAGCATCATTAGCGATGGCCGTGAAACAGAAACACTCTCCAGCAGGGAGTGAATGGGTGACGTAGCAAAGTGATTCAGTGAATGAAAAAATGAAATGCCAGTCATCACTACAACATGGGCAAATGCTGAAAAATAAGCGGAAAAACAGTCACCAAAATCCACAGGTTCTGCACTTGCACTTACCAGAAATGTCCAGGCCTAACTCTAGCGCCAGTCCTGACCCTGACCAGAGGAATCAAGACTGAGCCTAGTACACTGCTGACCATGTGGGGACTCGGAGCAGCCTTCCAGGCAGGGGAGTATCTGTGCCAAGGCTCTGAGGTCAGGAGGAGGCCACCCTGATGGCAGGGAAGGAGGCAGGTGAGCACAAAGGGGCCCTGTGGCAACCAGCAGGTACCCTGGCAGAGGCTGGACCGGATTCTGCTCCCCAGCAGAAGGGACGTCCCCACTTCACAGTTCCCCCTTTAGGATGGGGTGTTGAGGGGGGGAGGTGCTGCTGAGGGGACAAGGGATGAACCTCAGTGGGCACACTGGGGCCAAGAGGTGGCATTCTTCAGTGGCTTGGATTTGCAGTGCCCTCCTCATGTACCTGGGGTTAGGGATTGTCTGTGGGACCAGGTTCTGTTAGGAGTTGGGGCCTGGTCTGGAGGGGTTATGGGCGTGTTGGATTGTAGGTGTGTGGTAGATACAGATTACAGGCATGTGGTGGATCCGGGGCTTAAACCTGGGAGGAAGGGGACACTGAGGCTGGGCCTGGAAAGGGCAGAAGCTGGAAGGGTATAAGCTACCTGCTCCCTTCCTCCTGGACCTGGCTTCCTGCTGGCAGTGCCGTGAGGAACGGCCTCCGCCTCCGTCCCCACCACATACTTCCGCTGTTGCCGGCTGCTCATGAGTAGACTGTGACCCTCTGTGAACTGAAGTAACTTTGTTCCTCCCCTGATCTCTACGTGTTGGGTATTCCGTCACGGCAACACGAGAGTAACTGAGACAGGCCTCTGCTACAAAATCAGCTGAGCTGGCTCTGCCGGGTCCTCCCTCACCAAGCACTGAGGCCTGGCGTTGGGCCACTCATTAAAAATCATCCCGACTGGGGGGCCAGCCACGCCCTGCAGGCCTGCCATGAGGGCCAGCAGGCCACCAGGGAAAGCTGTGCATGCAGACCTGCCCAGGCCCTCCCTCCTAGTTTGCTAGAGCCAGCCCCTGCCCGAGGCTGTGCTGAGACCTTGCCTGGTGATCCCTACCCTACCCTTGAATCAGGGAGGCGCACGTGCACGCAGGGACAGTGGAGGGTGGGGTGCACTCACCCTGCACCCTTGGGAAGGCCTCCTCCTCACAGTCCTGATTCCGACTTCTTGGCTTCTGTTTAGTGCTAGTCTCTGGAACAGCCACGTGCGTTTCCAGTCCAGACTGCGAGCTTTTCACATCTGTTCTCTGCTGTTGTCTCCTGTCCTTCCCTCTAAAGCTGGCGAAAAGCCGCACACAGCAGCCATTTAGCAGTCTGAACATCAGTCCGCCTTGAGATTTCCTCCACCGGAGTAAGCAGTCCACCAGCCTTAATCTCAGTTTCAGGCAAAGTCTCTGGACAAGGGCAAATGCTGACGAAAGTTTTGCCAGAGCGCCGCACGCGTGGTTTTTAGGCCACTTGCCGATACAGTCCTCCTTCCCATCTGAAACTTCTTGAGCCTGGACTTGCCAATCCACACTTCTATCAGCACTCTGGTCTTCTGAGCTCCGACCAGAATCTCGCCTCAAGCTCGGCTCAGAGCACTCCAAGGCTTCTCCAGCTGGCATCCTCAGACCTTTCCAGATTCCTCTGCAAAGCGGTTCCAAAGGCTTCCAAGCCACATCGTCAGGTAGAGTACAGCAACGACCCCACTCCTCTGGTACCAATTTCTGTCTTTCTTTTTCGTTGCTGTGACTCAATACCCAACACCCACAAATTTAGGAAAGGAAAGGTTTATTTTAGCTCACAGTTTGAGATGTTCACAGTCCATTCAGGGAGGCCAGCAGCAGTGGGAGTACACGGCAGAGGCTCCTCAAAGAAGGCAGGATGCAGCTTATGTGCCCTTCCAGGTCTCCGCCCAGTGACTAGCCCCTCCTGCATCCAGGTGGGGAAGGTGTGGCCACCACACACTGTTAATCCTAACTCACACGCCTGTAATCCTAACTTATATGCCTGTAATCCACCCCTCCAGACTAGGCCCCAACCTACCAACAGCACATGATTTTATAGACAATCCGCTAACATTTAAATACAGGAGACTTTTGGGGGACAGTCCGGAGCCAAACCGCAATACCCGCATACCTCGCCATGACTCAGGGTGCCATGATGGGAAGACCACTGTGTTAGTTTGGGTTCTTACATCAGGCAGAATTGACAGAAACTATAACAAGAAGGATCTATTTGGAAGGCTCACGAATCCGAAGACGGGAATAGTCCAAGATGGTGACCTACACGTGTGCGAACTGGAGGGTCTGATGCCTGCCCCGCCATGAGGTAGAACACCCGTCCGGGACTGCAGGGCAGCCAGTGAGAGTCTGCTGCGGATCTCAGATCTTGGTTCAAAGAACAGTGGAGAGGCGAGCGACTGAAGATCAGCTGCTGAGGATCGGCGAGAGGAACCCAGAATTTGAACCCAAGGCCGATTATTTAGCAGTGCTGTCTAGTTTCGACACGCACAGGGTTTTAGGCATTTTTGTTATTTATTGCTAGCTGTATTGCCTTCTGTTTGGAGACTATACTCTGTCAGTTCCTTCAGAGGTCAGTACGCCTCCTTCTGTGGAGAAACGTGATACATCTGTGAGACGTGGGCATGCACTCAGGAACGTGTCCGTCCACATGCCGCCGTGCTGGCCGTTCCCGTCCACCACCCGGTCGCCCTGCACATTGCATATTCAGGCCTTTGATACCACTCTGTATTTTTTTTCTGCTCAGTTTCTTGAGGTGGTGTGTTACAATACTGACTTCAAAGTGGTTGTAGATTTTTGGCTGTAGTTGCATTAATTGTGGCTCAGTGTGTTTTGAAGCTGCATAGTTGTTCTCGTTCTGTCGTTTCTTTTACCATCACATAGTATCTTTCCTTGTCTTGTATGTTGTTGGCTTCAATTATATTTTCTCAGGTATTAAGAATTCTACCCGAGTTTTTTAGGTTCATGTTTGCTTGGCAAGATTTTCTCTCTTTTATCTTCAACATTCATGTCTTTGTACTTTGAATGTCTCAAGTAGATGTCAAATTTTGTTTTCTTTTTCGGATTGGAGAATCTCTGTTTCTTCAACATTTTAACATCTTTGAAGTATGACTTACGTACCATATAGTTCACCTGTTCACGTGTAAACTTGAGTGACTGCGTTTACCATCACCACTGATTTACAGTGTTGTCGTCATGCCTGAAGGAATCCGCCATGGCGGTCGCAGGTCAGGGGCAGGTCAAGGTTGAGGTCAGAGTTAGCTCTGGACCTTGCCCGTGAGTGGAGTCAGAATCCGGTTGGCTGGTTTTCTGCTCATGTTCAGGATTTGCCCATGTTGTGGTTCACTTCTCTTGTGTTGCTGAATGACATTCCACTTTACGTCATGTGTTCGATGTTGGCGGGTGTCAGTTTCCATGTTATGGCTGTTGCGCACGGTGCTTTGATGAACATTGCCGTACAGGGTTTTGCACACGGGCGTCCCTCTGTTTTGATTGGTGAGTTTAACCCATTTACTTTGTGACGCCAAGTTCCATATTGGTGCTTTTTGTCATTTTCTTGCCCAACTCTGACCATTTCATTGTTGCTGACCTTGACCCTAACTCAGCCTTTATCCTGGTCTCAATCCTGACCCTGGCTGTGACACTGGCCCTGGCCCTTCCTGACCCTGGCTGTGACACTGGCCCTGGCCCTTCCTGACCCTGGCTGTGACACTGGCCCTGGCCCTTCCTGACCCTGGCTGTGACACTGGCCCTGGCCCTTCCTGACCCTGGC